>JAZKJV010010655.1:0-110291 GCA_037367405.1 Ottelia alismoides | reverse complement strand
TTATGGCGACGCCCCCCAGCTTGCGAAAGGTCAGCCGCCTCCGCCACAGCATCTCTCAAAGTAGCACAAGAATGAAGGGTGAGAATCCCGCCCGGGATCTGCTCCTGGACGGTATCTTTTCCCTGACCTCTTATCAGAACGTCTCCCCAAATCGTAATCATCATCCACGGCCCACAACACCCTCCACAGAGCTCGGCAAGGCGAGGAGAGGCGAACCACCATCAGCTGGCGAATAAGGCCCCAGAATGGATCCGGAGTTCGAGCCTACCACCTTACCCAAACCATCATCCGAGAGAAATAGCGACCCAGACACGGTCGGATTGCTAATAGGAGCTTGAGGCACAAGCGAAACAGGACTCGCCCCGATGAAGGGGCCCTCGAGCCTCGGAATCGGATCCGAATCCAGGGAAGAAATGGAAGTTCTCACTCCGAACCAAGATCCGACGTCCCGTGACCCGCAAAACTCCACCGCAGGCCGATCCAGCCATGGGCCCGAATAGCAAAAGTGCAGCGCACGGTCCACCTTCCAAAGATGAGAACCGAAAATAGAATCATTCTCGGGCGCCCCCCCTCAGCCACATCGCCTCTTAGAGAGAATTTGCACGACACACGAGAAACGCCGTCGAAGGGGCGCGGGCAATCAAACAAAACGGGGCGACGCTTCGAAAGAGCCCACACGCAGCGCCAGCTGGCCAACAGAAGACGAGGCGACGTCACCAACCGAAGGGGTCTTCATCCCTTCAGAAGAGGCCACCGGCCTAGCCACCGCCTGCGGCGGCGCCAAAGGCACCAAGAATGACAACTCCACCGGGAAGCGGAACCGACCAACCGATAGTGTCTCAAAGAACCACCTTGCCCATTGCATCGTCCAGCAAGTTCTTGCTACACTCCATTAGAACCCGAGTGACCCTCCAATCCGAGCTCGGTTTGAAACCATCTTCCACAACCGCAAGCACCTCCCCCAACGCCGAAGAGCCTCACCCAAGCCGTGAATCCTTCGAGAGAGGAACGGAACCCCTCGCACCTCCGCAACACACACCCGACGTCAGTGCAAGCTCCATCATCGTAACGCAAAGGCCTCCAGAAGATGTCTTCCGAACGCACCACGTGCAAACAGCCTTTCACGTTGCTCCGCGGAGAGGCCACGAACACAGCACCTGGAATTATCCAAAACAACCAAGTCCCCAGCGAAAAGGGAACCCAAGAATCATGCAAACGTGAGCAGACACCGCTCCAATCAATTCCTTTACGTAAGGCAATCCCCACAGCTGCCCCGCCACACACACCCCCCTTCAATAGCCGCCCATGCAGAGCACCTTCGTCGGACCTCCCCCTCCCCTGGAAGACCAGCCACCAAAGAGTGGACCCCCCCCCCGGCCACAACGATCTTCGCAGAGTCATCAACAGGAAGTAACATGTCTCCACCATCTCCCTTCGAACCAAGAGAAGAACTGGAACCATGCACAATCTGCGCAAAAGATCTCAACCCCTTCCCCACCACAGGAGCCAAACCCAGCGACGCAACTTGCTTTCCCTCCCCCCTTCCGATCAAGGGAAATTCCTTGCGAGCAGAATAGTCGGCCCAACCAATGCCGAACCAGCAGGAAACCTTTTGTGCCCAACTCTTCCACAACCGAAGCATCTTGCAGGGAGCCCACAGGCCGGTGCAACATGACCATGCTCGCCGCATCTATAAACATCGCTTACCCGGCTTCTTATGAGATACACGTGCCCAACCTCCACTCCCCTCTTGATCATCCATCAACTGCATGTCGTCACCACCACTCCCCCGGTACACCTCCTTTCCATTGCCATCAGGCCAAACCGCACGGCCATCGTCCACCGCGCTAGCCGAGCTCTCCACGCGTTTTCTAGGACCAAGAGGCACTCCACCGATAGGCGCCTTCGGTCTCCACGAAGTCCTTCTACGTGGCGTGACCGTTCTTCGGACGCCTTCGCTCTCGAAAACTCCCTCGGAATCTTCACGTGCATTTGCCTTTGGCCTCCACCGCTCGTGCACTCTCCACCAGCGCTTCTTCCCTCCTCCCATCGTCTCGAAGGGAAAAACCCAATAGATCTTCAAAGTCAATTAGATTCAACATATATTTGTGTGTCTAAAGAGTTCAATAGATCTCTTGTAGTTCCCATAATTAATTAGATTTTTGGGGGTAAAAATTTTGATAGATTCTTCTAGTTCAAGGATATTCTCCAACTTCGGGTGAGATTAGGGTTGGCTATTGAGTCACGCACAACTCGATGAGCCAGGCTCGGGCTTGGCTCGATAAGGGCTCGTGAGCTCGGCTCATTAGGCCATTGAGCCGAGCCCGGCCAAATTTTTGGGCTTGATAGCTTAACGAGCCGAGCCCGGCCAAATTTTTGGGCTTGATAGCTTAACGAGCCGAGCCCGAGCCGAGCCCTGCTCGGCTCGATAACTCAATAAGGGGCTCGATAAGGAACATATATTCTATTTGTGAAACTATAATGATGTTTATTTTTATTTGTATTAGTTTTGCAACATTGTGAATGGTGAACTATGTGTATATGTGATTTGTGTAATGGTAATGTTGGGTGGACTATGTTGTAGACTTGGACTTTTTACACTTTATCTGTGTTATTCTAGGTTATAATTAAATAATTAGTATTTTATTTTTATTAGAAAATAGAATGTTACAATATTTATTATAATTTAACTTTTGTATACAACTAGGAAAGTGGCCTACTGGTAAGGAAGACAGTCTTCAAAGAAGAGGTTGTGTGTTCGAGCCCAGGCATCAATCACCAAAAAATGCCTATTTTCCTTAACGAGCCTAACTAGGCTCGAGCCCAGACCAGGCTCGATAAGGGGCTCAGGCTCGATAAGAGGCCCGCGCTCACCGAGCTTGAGCCTGAGCCAACTCGGTTGGGCTCGAATGAGCTCGAGCCCGAGCTCGAGATCGATAAGATTCATTTTGTTCGGATCTTTAGACAATTTTGAGGTGAAATCAGATTGGTGTTGTCATTGGTTGTGCCTTGAACCAAGAAACCCTATAACCAAATATGTGGAACAATTCTCTTCTCGAATTTGAACATATTTTGAAGATCAAAGAACATAAAAGTAATCGAAATATAACTTAAAGAATAAATCCTAGAATCAAACATGCTCGGATACCATGTAAAAAACGTAATGCGGAAGCAATAATCAGAGATAAACATATAAAAACAATGAACAATGCGTAGACTTTTACATAGAACTCTACTCTCTAATTCTTTTAATTATTTTTTTGGGAGTGGGCACCAAAGTATGTTACTATGTTTCATTCTTTCTTGGCTTCAAAGAAAACTCTATTCCCTAAGGAGTGGGATGAAACCACGAGAGAACCACCTTAGAAGGCTAATGTTATATCTCTCTCAATGAGTACAGGGGTGTGGAGCTTCTTATATAGCCTCACCAATATGACCAAATCCCAGTAACACATGATGTGCGACTAGCATGTGTTTGTGTGGTAATTGGATCATGGAGAGATCCAGTTACCCACTAACATATATTCGTTAGCAAATGTCAGTCGTGAACAGTATAGTAAGTCGACTGAGCTTGTTATAAGCCTCCACAAAGTGGGCAGTGAAGCACTCTCCAGAGTACTTGTTAGAAGTTGATCGTGCGCAAAGGCACGTGTCGGGTTAAACCCTGAGAAGAAAAGCACCACAATAGTTTCTCTTTATTTCAAAGCCTTCAGTTTATATATGTAAGGATGGATGGATGGGTGGGTGGGTGCGTGCATTCTAACATTTATATCGCTTTCATGAGAGAGTTAAAATATGAATATCGATAAGCCCATACTACCTACTAAAGTTTTTGGGCAAATGACTCAAATATTGCATTTTGAATACTTCAAATAGGTCTATCTAAGATTACCCATTAACCCATCTTGCCAGATCTCTTCTCGAGACCTGGATGTTGTAAGTTTACCATTTTAAAATATCTTGGGACGGGCACCAACCACGGGTGTTCCCCCTTTTTTGGTTAAAAAAACTCTAAGATTATCCATGTAATGAGTTAAATCCATTTTTAAAAAAAAACTCTCTTGAAACCTGCTACGCACGACCAACTTTAAGTTTGAAAACTCCACACTTAAATTCAGATGTATGCAATAAGTTGGCTAATATAACTTTCCAGATGACCAGGACCATGACTCTGATTTCTTACACAAAAAATATTTCAAGAAAGCAGACTGACCTAAAATCTCGAATGTGCAACTCATATATGCTGATATCAGTGAACGATGGAAGAGGTGGCTTTTCATCAGCAAGGTCATCCCATCCAGCTGGTTTCAAATCATCATTGTTGAGATTGACCAATAGACTGCGGTTTCCATCTGGTGAAACACTGTCCACGTAAACTTCAGAATGGGTAGTTCATTTAGACCCCTGACCTTATAAAAAAATCCCAATACACTCCAGACAGTTCGCAATTTGTATACCCTCTAGCATATGGATCATTCACTGTGCATGTCTCTATCTGCAAGCTGTTGTGATGGTAGACAGACACTTCATAGACGTAATAATAACCCTCCCAGCTTGATGGTACATTGACATTCCAAACACCATTTGACTCTTCAAGATATGTACTCTTTGTCGGATAAGCAACGAGGGGGTCTGTATAAACATAAAGCTTCACAAACTGCTCCAGTTGAAAAGAAAAGATAAAATCAGTGTGAAACATGGATAATACAGACAGAGTAATCGAAAACAGATCTGAAAAGATCCCGTACTTGAGCGGTAGGTGCCCAGAGATAAAGTGAGATGTATGATTCACTGAAAACAGCACCAAGTGGTCCACTGTATGCAAATAAATCATCCAAGACACCGGGTAACTGCAGTCCAGTAGCCTTGTTGCATTTTCCATCCTCTGCATAAACGGAAAATATTATACCGTCTCAATGCTACAAGGCATATTCTGTTTGCCATATAAGATCTATATGATAAGAATAGAAATGACGATGATTTACAGCCATCAAGTCAAAAATCTCAAGCACATACCTGAAAATGAGGCAACTGCCAGCTGGCATTTTAGAAACCCTGAAACTTCAACAAATTTGGGGAGTCTAAAGGCCTTGTAGCTGGAAATGTGAGGGAACTTTTGACACACCTGATTGAATGCACTAATAAATATAAGCACAATGTTCTTGTTAACTACTGACGTGGTTTCTATGCATACAAGGACAAAACCAATAATTGAGATAGAGGATGACATTCATGCAGTTTAGGCTTCTTACATCTATAGGAAGCCCACATTTTTCCAGTTCAAGCGGAATTTTCACATCAAAGCCTGGCAGGTGACCAAATTCAAACTTGTTTGAGAATCATATTTTTTGCCAGAAAAAAGTGTAGTATGCATCCACGAATATGAAAAGACTATAAAATATTCTTCCGGGGCTGTAAATGTGCAAGTAGATGTGATATTGCAGGCTGATTGTAAAGATATGCAAGCAAACGTTAACGACCACGAGGAGAAAAAGAAAGAGGCCAGCTTCTAGTTACCTTTTATGTCATTATCAGAGATACACAATTTTGCAGTTTTGCTCGTGTAGAGATAAATAGTAACATCTTCAGCATTAGTGTTCCAAGCAATAAGAGACCTGGTAACCCAGTACGCCCTCGCAAAAGCTAGGCTATCCTGCAGGATAACTTAGAAGGATCGGTATTGCAGCAGGACAATGTAAAAGAAGTCTTGCAAAATATACACTCTACCTGCTCACCTTGGTGCAATTATAATCACAAGGATTTTGCGGTGATGTGGTTAAAAGCAAATCATTTAATGACCCAAAACCACATGCTAAAATTAAATCAAATGGAAGATAATTCTCAATATTGTATGATACTGCTTTAGTCCAGCTATTGCACAAAATGGGGTTCTAGTTCTTCTTGGGAAACAAGAGGGGGCAAACACGCACAAGTGCTTGTCCCATCAGACCATTAAGTGGGTTCAGTTGTAGGAAGTTATATTACAATACCAAATTGGGCCAGAATGGTTTGACGGTGTATTTACATATGTGGCCTTCAAGACATTTGGAAGTAATTAAATATCTCTGTATAGTTTATACATGCACAAATGTCCCTATAAAGTTGCAATTTTATAGATATTATTACTATCCCGCATCATCACATATTAAACTATGATAAAAGAAATGAAATTGGGACTCAAAGTGAACATTTCATTATGGCATGCATGCAAACATTATTTTATTTCATCCTTCAACCCCTTCCGCTTATTTCCACGCACCCTCTTTCCCTTCATTGCAATTCATCTGTAAGAAAATGAGCGGGTATCAAAAAAAGGTGGTGATATCGAGGATACTTATGAAGGTGTACTCAGAAGATAAAAAAGTTCTACACCTTCTCCCACTATGAGTAGGGTCGGCTACATGGATTCTTGCTCAAATCCATGTTGAAAGATTCGATTATTTTTTACGCCGGCTGTCGACTACCTAACGGGATTTGAACCCTGATCTTTTGGGTGGTAGACACACTGCACTACCACCAGACCATTTAAGATGTACTCAGAAGACGGAGAAATAAAAAGGTGGAGGGCTTGTTATGGTTATCGAAGGTGAAGAAGGTATGCAAAGCACCTGATGGATTTGATGGCAAGGAGGAAATGGTTGATGGGAGATGCAGAAATATGGCAATAAAAGAGATGCCACAGGAAAAGGGTCTAGAGAGCACAAATTGTTTTTAGTAGACCAATATCATTTTTAGTATTCAATCATCAAAAGCCAGACGATTGTAGACAACGTCTAGGAAAGGCTCGCATTACTGTCGAAACCCACACAAAAAAACAGGACGCCATTAATCAAGTAAAGGTCACGACGCAGCTAATATTATTAAAGATGACGAATTGGAAGTGAGAAGAGATGAAATAGGGTGAAGGGAAGAGGAGCATGCCAAACCTCGTGAGAGGGAAAAATAAAAGGGTGGAGGAAACATGCAGTGGGAAACGTTGATTGTGTAAAACATTGATTATGTATAGGTAAAACGTTATGTATGTGTCGTTAACTCTAAACGTTTTAAATACCAGACAACAATGTGATGTGCCATTATCATTTTTTTTTTGCGTGATGGCATCCAAGTATCCAGTCCCACGTAATATATCATGTAAAATTCGTGATCAGATTTAAGCTCGAGTACGTTGTACCACAAGCAGTATATTTCAACTACCAGGGAAAAATTCATGGATCGTTTCCAATAACTGTCATATTTTCATTCTTAAATGTAGACTCCGCCATTATCCTGCATTGTTTAGGATTGGCGTGATCTAGTTTAGTTCCGCGAACCTCTCTTCTATATGACCTAAATGCAATGGAATGCGGATCTAATAGCAATGGATTCCAACCCGATCTTCGACGTGCAATCGATTAGTTAGCATAGAATGCACGGAATCCAACTGAGCGTGGTCGAATTACACAGCAGCGAAGCGGATGCGCACCTCAGGGAGCGAAGCTCTCGCCGGGATTTTGGCCTCCATGGGAGAGCAGGATCGGACGGCGGTGAGGCGGCGGCGCGGGGCGAATCGTGGGAAGCAGAGGAGGAGAGGGGTGGAGGTGGAGAAGGTGCGGGAGAGGGAGGAGGGATAGGAGAGGCGGCGGAAGGGGAGAAGGAGAGGCGGATGGGAGTGGAGTGAGGAGAGTGCGGGTGATGGCGACGGGGACATCTCGGAGTGAGTGAAGGTGAAGGTGTGGGGATACGGGGAGGTGCGTCTGGGAGTGAGTGGCGGTCACCCCAACCCGGGGGCCGCCGTCTCTTCGCACCTTCTCATCCTTTCTTTACGGGTTTTTATGCTTTTGTCCTTCCGACTTTTTCCGATATCACTGAAGTCTCTAATGTCTTTGTAATTGCGCTCTTATCTCTATCCTTACAGAACTGCGGATTTTATAAGTATACATGGGTATAAATGTAATTACACAGAACGGCAGGGTTGCAAACGGATACGGTGTTATATTTAAAATTGCAGATTATGTCCTTAAATATGAATACAAATATAGAAATAAATAATTTAACAAAATGAAAATGGATTATCATATATAATAGGGAAAAATGGGGCTGCCCCCTAGGGGCAGCCAACATGGCTGCCCCCACCTCATTTTTTGCAATTTTTTTTATTTTTTTGGAAAAATATCACCATGTATATTCATCCCTATATCCCTCCTATATGCCATTCGAATTTCGTTAGAAACAGAGACTCCTACGGCCTCCATCGAGACGTCATTTTTTTTAACGGTCGCAGGATTTTTTAAATCGACCATGTCTGGATGAAGGCCGTAGGAGTCTCTGTTTCTGACGAAATTCGAATGACATATAGGAGGGATATAGAGATGAATATACATGGAGATATTTTTCAAAAAAATAAAAAAAAAATCTAAAAATGGGACGGGGCAGCCATGTTGGCTGCTCCCTCGGGGCAGCCCCATCAACCCCTATATAATATATATATAATAAATATCTTCTGATGCTTGCATTTAGTAAGATTATTTTTTAAAGTTAAAATTAACAGCTAATTAAATCAAAATCAATAAACTACAAGGACAACAGTCACAACACGTTTAAAAGAGAAAATATAGTATTATATTAAATTTAATAACTTGTTTAATGAATGATCAAATAATATAAAGATATATATTTTTCTTCCCACATTTGAAAATGACTCTGTATGCGATATATCGCAAGTAAAAATGTAACATATTTGAAGATACATACACAAGTTGATATATGTATATAAAATATAAATACATAAATTTAACAATATGAATATCCGTATCTGTATCCATTAGAAAAAATATGTAACCATATCCGTAATCGTATCTTCAAAAAGTAAAAAAATAATATATGTATCGTTATCTAAATTTGTAAAAAAAATAAAAATCTGTATCCGTCAAATAAAAAATTCATATTCAAAAACAAAGTGAGAACGTCGTAAGTGTAGATTTTATTATATTTGACGTATTTTTTTAACTTTTTACGATTCCCAAAAAAATTTAATGTAGGCAAACTCGAATTTAACTAATTTATCTCATAATATTTTCATATAGATGCAATTACGTATAATAGAAGATATTTGTGTAAGAAATTATATGCATGTAACTACCATATATGGTAGTTGCCAACTTTATTTTTATTTCTTAATTTTGTGGCTCATGATTAATTGTGAAAGGATGCATCAATTTGGGAGGTTGCTTTTGGTGGTTACCTTAATGGATAGGTAACCATCATGTTTTATATATATGGATTGGGGTCCCCTCTCCCTCAACTAATGAATGCTAGAGGATCCATTACTCAAGCATATTATGCAAGAGTTGAGAAGGAGAAGGAAACCTCATCTTCTTCATTTCATTTCGCTGCGATGTTTTCCGGTAACTTTTAAGTATATATAAGATCCTTTTTATGGATTAAGTTTTTTTGATCTATCATTTAGATCTATCAATTGGTATCAGAGCAAGGTTGATAGATTTTTTGGACTTCATGATCTTAGAAATCTGTTGTTGTTTTTTAAGATTGTTCGGATTTTATAATCTTACCAAATGGATTATGCACAATTGCCTTTTGAAATCGTTCGCTATTTTTTTTTGTCAATACAACTAATAGTTGGTGTTATTAAGTGACTTAAAAAAATGCTATTCCTTTGGTTTGTGGTGTCTAATAGTTGATGGTTTTATGGTCTATACAAAAGGTATACTTGTGGTGACTGCAACTATAGATTTAGTTTTTCCATATAGTCTATATATACTTTAAATGGTTAAGTTAATCCCGTTGTTTCCTTTGGCTTCGGAGAAAGAACGTATAATGAACTATTAATTTATACAAATTGCTCATAACCACGGTTGTTGCATGTTTGAGTCAAACGATGTTTCATAAAGAGGATGATGGTCATCAAATAATTCCACAAAGAGTTTTTTTTAGTGGATCATCAGTGAAATAAGAAAAATACATCCTTTTCAGCATTAGCAAGTTTTTCTTTCTGAATCTGAATGGACACTAATTATATTTATTAAGTTTTTTTTTATGTGGATATGGTAAAGGCATCAAGGTAGGTCCAGATTCAGCAAAAAAAAAATTTATAATCTGAAAGTTTGAGGCTGCCGTGACCTCATTTGTTTTAATTATCCTTGTAATGGTGGTTGTTTGGAAACAAGATATAGCTGTTGACTTTTTTATTTTTTTTTTAAATTCTTGTCCGTGTCTTTCAAATCCGTTGATTTTTTTTATTGAACGGATTAGATTACTACGAATGCATTTGTTCGTGTGTTATAACCACCATTGTCTGTTGTCTTTCAATACCAATCTCATATTTCATTTTTTTAAGAAACGACAAAACATGTCATATGAGATTAATACAATTGGATTGTACAATTCAAACGGAGGAGTAGCCACAGCATCTATTCATTTTGTATTGTACATATTGTCACTTTAAATAGTGAGCAATTAATGACTAATTATCTCAGAATAGCCACAACATCTACGATAACGATGTCAATAATTGCATTAAGCAGTAAAGTTCAATTATTTGAACTAATGACATTATATCACATCTACATGGTGGGAATAGCTTGATTAACTCCTTTTAAAGTCATTGGGATAAGTGTGTATAATTGAATCGGGAGGAGTAGCCACAGCATCTGATCGGTTCATATTGTACATATTATTTCTTGTAATGAGTAATTATTGGTTAGTTATCCAAGAGTAGCCACAGCATCTAGGATAACAATGTCAATACTTACATTAAGTGACGGAGTTAATTGGACATTTTTTTTTGGAATGAGAAAAATAAATTATTTTGTTAGTTATCCTAATGCCCACAGGTACGGGAATTCCAATGAATATTCGAAAAATTATTTGTCTCATTTATTAAGAAGAATCAATTGTATATTACAATTCTTTAGCCACAGCAAGTATTGTAATGATAGTACATTGATTTCTCATAATATTAAATAAGTTAATATTTTGGATAAGGTTTTATGCTTGAGTTATTGCTTATTGTGGTTGTCTTGTTATGAAATTATTGCAGATAGTTCGGCTTTCATGTCTACTCAATTCAATATCCTAAATTCTATTTCGATTCTTGAATGTCATGTATGTCATGAATCTAATTTCATTGATGTTCCTATTAATACTTGGTGGATTGATTCTGGTACTTCAATCCATATTTCCAACTCCATCCAAGGCTTTCTGAAAACAAGGATGCCACTAAAAATGAGCAAAGCGTTTATATGGGAAATCGCATGACTTCACATGTTGAAGCGATTGGGACGCAACGGCTCATTTTGGAAACTGGCCATGTACTTGATTTGGAAAATGTATTTTTTGTACCCAAGTTCTCTAGAAATTTAATTTCAATATCTAGACTTTGTAATCTTGGATACAAATTTTCATTTGAAAGTACATCTTTTCAAATGTTTAAGAATGACAAGTTGATTGGTACAGGTGGCTTAGTGGACTATTTATATAAATTACACTTAGATCCACATTTTGAAAATAATCTCCTTGTTTGCAATGTAGTTGGTAAAAAGCGAAAACGTAATAGTGATCGATCATCAATGCTTTGGCATAAAAGATTAGGTCACATCTCCATTAAAAGGATCAAGAAATTAGTAAATGATGGAGTAATTGATACTCTAGATTTTACTGATTCTAGTGTTTGTGTGGAATGTATTAAGGGAAAACATACCAACAAATATGCTAAAGGGTCAAGGAGAAGTACTAGTCTTTTAGAAATTATACATACTGACATATGTGGTCTGTTTCCTGTGGAATGTTTTAGTGGTCAAAAATATTTCATCACATTCATAGATGATTTCTCACGTTACATGTATCTTTATCTTTTATTTGAAAAATCAGAAGCTATAAATGCTTTTAAGGATTATCAAATAAAAGTAGAGAGACAATTAGAAAAGAAAATAAAAATTGTGAGATCAGATAGAGGTGGTGAGTATTATGGTAGGTATGTTGAAGGAGAACAAAAACTTGGACCATTTGCACGATTTCTTAAGGATGAAGGCATTGAACATCAATTTTCAATGCCCGGTGAACCGGATCAAAACGGTGTCGCCGAAAGACGGAATCGTACGTTAATGGATATGGTTCGAAGTATGATGAGTAACTCCTCATTGCCTTTATCCTTTTGGAGTGAGGCTCTAAAGACAGCCGTGTATATATTAAATAGAGTTCCATCAAAAGCAGTTGCATCCACTCCATTTGAGCTTTGGAAGGGATGGAAACCAAGATTGGAACACATACACATTTGGGGTTGCCAAGCTGAGATTAGAATCTATAACCCGCATGAAAAAAAATTGGATATGAAGACTACAAGCAGATACTTCATTGGTTATCCGGAAGGCTCTAAAGGTTATAGATTCTATTGTCCAAATAGGGAATCGAGTATTGTAGAATCAAGGAATGCTATATTTTTGGAAAATAGTGAGAAAAGTGGGAGCAGGATGGTAATTAAAGACATCATACTTGATGAATTACCGAATCTTGTTATACCACTAGAAAGGGAGGAGCAAAATAATCAACATGATATCATGGATGAGACACAACATCAAGATATTGTTGTCCCTCAAGTTCAAGATATTCCTTTGGTTGAACCAATGATGAATCCTCCACTACCTGAAAATCAAGTTGAAATAGCACCAACTGTTCAACAAGGTGTTGTTACAACTAGATCTGGTCGGGTAATAAAATCTACAATCTCATCAGATTTCATAACATACCTACAAGAATGTGATTACGATACAGGAATTTCAGAGGACCCAATATCATTTTCACATGCCATGAGTAGAATTAATTCTACTAAATGGTATAATGCCATGAGGGAGGAGATGGATTCTATGAGTGCAAACCAAGTATGGGACTTGGTAGAGCTACCCAAAGGAGCGAAATCCATTGGTTGCAAATGGGTCTTTAAAACTAAGAAAGACTCACTAGGTAACATTGAGAGATATAAAGCGAGACTTGTGGCTAAAGGTTTCACTCAAAAGGAGGGCATAGATTACCATGAGACTTTCGCTCCAGTATCACGAAAGGACTCATTACGAATAATCATGGCATTAGTAGCTCATTATGATTTAGAGTTACACCAAATGGATGTGAAAATAGCCTTTCTTAATGGAGACTTGGATGAACATGTTTACATGCGACAACCTGAGGGTTTTATTTTAGATAATGACAAGCATTTGGTTTGTAAATTAAGGAAGTCTATATATGGACTAAAACAAGCATCTCGTCAATGGTACATTAAGTTCAACAATGCAATAACCTCATTTGGTTTTGTTGAGAACATTGTTGATAATTGCATATATGTTAAGACGAGTGGGAGTAAATATGCTTTTCTAGTCCTTTATGTAGATGACATTTTACTTGCTTGTAATGACCTTGGGATGTTGCACGATACAAAGATGTTCCTTTCTAATAATTTTGAAATGAAAGATATGGGCGATGCTAAATATGTCATTGGCATTGAAATTCATAGAGACAGATCTCATAGAGTACTTGGATTGTCTCAAAAGGCCTATATTGAAAAATTATTAGAGAGATTTGGAATGAAATATTGTTCTCCTACTCCAGCACCTATGGTAAAAGGAGATAAAATTTTTTCATTCAAATGTCCCCAAAATAATTTAGAAAAGGAACAGATGAAAGACATTCCATATACATCTATCATTGGGAGCCTAATGTATGCACAAACATGCACTAGACCAGATATATGTTTTGCAGTTGGAATGTTGGGTAGACATCAAAGCAATCTAGGCATGGACCATTGGATAGTGGCAAAGAAGGTCTTGCGATATTTGCAAGGAACTAAGGATTTTATGCTAATCTACCGGCATTCAGATTCCTTAGAAGTTACTGGCTATTCGGATTCGGATTATGCAGGAAGTAAGGAGGATAGAAAATCTACCTCTGGATATATTTTTCTTCTTGCTGGAGGTGTTATTTCATGGAGAAGTGTGAAACAATCGCTTGTCACATCAAGTACCATGGAAGCTGAATTCGTAGCATGTCACGGGGCTACTACACAAGCACTTTGGCTAAAGAATTTCATTGCGGGTCTTAAGATAGTGGATTCATCTCAAGACCATTAAAGATTCATTGTGATAATTCTGCAGCCGTATTTTTTGCCAACAACAACAAGTATACGCGTGCCGGAATGAGAATCGACATTAAATATCTTGTTGTTAAAGAAAAAGTTAGAGATCATTTAGTATTGATTGAACATATAGGTACTAAGTACATGATTGCGGATCCTATGACAAAGGGTTTGCCGCCTAGTGTATCCATCAATCATGTAACTGAGATGGGCCTATCTAGTACCTTGTAATAATATCAATACATCCATGTGTGTACACCTTAAGTTTTGGTATAATGATCTGGTTGTTTATTGTCTGTTTCAGTTGCATGCAATTAATGAACAGACATAAAGAAAGGACCCGTGTTAATATCTGGATATTAACACATAAAGATTTGTCATGTTAAGAAAACTATTGGTATTGTAATACTTGGAAGGATATATCTGCTTGAAAGGTATCTGCCGCCAAGATTCATATTAATAGAGCTTAATTTGACAAATGTAAAGCAACAAATTTACTACATGAGCCAAGTGGGAGAATGTAAGAAATTATATGCATGTAACTACCATATATGGTAGTTGCCAACTTTATTTTTATTTCTTAATTTCGTGGCTCATGATTAATTGTGAAAGGATGCATCAATTTGGGAGGTTGCTTTTGGTGGTTACCTTAATGGATAGGTAACCATCATGTTTTATATATATGGATTGGGGTCCCCTCTCCCTCAACTAATGAATGCTAGAGGATCCATTACTCAAGCATATTATGCAAGAGTTGAGAAGGAGAAGGAAACCTCATCTTCTTCATTTCATTTCGCTGCGATGTCTTCCGGTAACTTTTAAGTATATATAAGATCCTTTTTATGGATTAAGTTTTTTTGATCTATCATTTAGATCTATCAATTTGTGTAATATTTCATATAAGCTCATGTCAACATTGAAGTTAAAAGATATTTGCGTAATATTCCATATAAGCTCATGTCAACATTGAAGTTAAGCTTGGACTAGACTGTATTTTTACCTATCAATTTTTAATATTTTGGCTCAACTATGATTTTCTATCTATTAATAATATTATGGGTCTGTTTGGTAATAGTGTTGGGTTGAGTTGGGTTGAAGTAACCTTCTATAAGAATAGTAGTTTTTGGATGTTTAGAAGGATTGGAGAAGATTAGGAGTGTTGGAAAGGGTTCAAATAAGAAATATGATGTGATGTCACATTGATTTATGATGAAATTCCAACTCATGAATGGATGAGGGTAAATCAAGTTATCCATAAAGGTAAGTTTTTACCCCCCAACTATTGCCACATTGATGGGGGCAAAACCTCGCTAAAGTTTTCTCCCTAGCTCTCTCTTACGAGAGAGGATCCTAATGGCATTTATAGCGGAGCTACTATAATTCTATTTTTTTTCTTTTTTGCGACTTTTATTTCCAAAATCCAACCTTATTGATGATATCTCCGACTAATGTTTCATATATCCTCTAAATTTCACTCAAATCTGAGGTTATTTGTTATTTTATCTTAATGATCAAAAATCCAATTAATATTTACGCAACTTAAATTTCATTTAAAAAGAATCGAACTTTTGATCATAAGATAAAATAAAGATTACCCTCGGATTTGGGTGATATTTGAAACATATACGGGACATTAATCAAAGATATAATCTATAAGATTGGATTTTGAAAATCAAAATCGTAAAACAATTGAAATTATGCTCTATTACAATAGATTTCATTACAACAGAGGATCTATAAGATTGCGGACTTCAGTTCGAGCTGCTACGTCACGACGAGGGGTTCGATGATGAGAACACATTCGTCTGGATGTCTGCTTACAAGAGCCCGGAGAGGATCGACTCTGAAGGATTTGCTAGAATCCAAAACGGAGATGCTTTCAACAACTAGAATGCACAGTTTTGCTACGCCGATGTGTGGGTGCTGGGTGTCATGGTGATGGAATGCCCCGTCAGGTACTTCCGGTTGGCACCATGTGACGGAAAGAGGCTCGATTGGGCGACACTGACATGCAATGTGTGCGTGGAGGAGCTGACATTGGAAATATAGGATTTAGTAACTGAATACTAGAATTTGTAGAATAAGGAAGGATAAATTATAGTTATTTGCTATTCTTCGTTCAGTTGGATAAGAATGGATACTGGATAGAAGCTAATTATGTTAGATAAAATTGTAAGATAAGCTATAGTTATTTATATTTTTATGACGAGAAAGATTAATGATGAAGGATAGAGTTTCAAACAATATCCCTCGTATTGACTCTATAACTAAAATATTGATCATCTTGAGGTGTATAAAAATTTTATGGGATAAGGAAGGATATATGCCCTATATCCCTCAAACGAACAAGGTCTAAATCTTTACCGAGTTTAGGGTCAATTTTGATCCCGAATTGTCAACATTGCGTACATCCAGTGGGTTTTCCATGTGAGAGTGTATTCTAGATATTGAAAGTTCCCGACAATGATATCAAATCTACATATTTCAAAAACGGATGTTCAATTTTCGTTTTACAATTAAGGAATCAACCATGTTCTAATTTAATAAAAAAAGGTCTAAAATTAAAAAAATAATATATGTTGAGAGTGGGATTTGAACCCACGCCCTTTCGGACCAGAACCTTAATCTAGCGCCTTAGACCAACTCGGCCATCTCAACTTGTTGTCTGGCCAACTCGATGTGAGCTATAAGAAGTAAAATCATGTTAGTCGTTGCAAAAGTCAAATGATTTTATTGTGTCCACAGGTTCCTCCTTTTGTACATAAAACTCCCATATAATTTCCAAATTTCGGGGAATTGTATAGCATGTAATACTCGATCTTATGCAACATTCTCAAGATAACCTCATTCACCTTTGAGGATATTATTATGATGTCGGCGAAATGAGTATCCAACCTATAATGTGAGGGCGAAAATAGTTCGAGATATCTAAACGTCTTGTTGAACGAAAGCATGTAACCTGAATTATAATGATCGTGGAATTAATATTTTATATGTCCATATGATTTCCATATGAATCACTTCGTTCTCAATAACAATATTTTTCCATAATGGTAGAATCTATATGTTATATTACAATAATTATTACTTATTCCGCCCCTCGCAAGAACAATAAACAAGAATATGCCACTCTTCCGCATGGCAAAAAACTATAGTGTCGATTATTTTGTGATTTTTTTCCTCAAATTACCACATTAGTTTTCAACATGGATTTGAGAGACCCTATTTAATGTAGGAGAAGACTTCGCTATTTTATTACCACGTTAGCTTTGTCTGAACAAGAATATGCCACTCTTCCATCTTAACATAGAAAATGTAATTAGATCTCTCACAAAAGAAGGAGAAAGAAAATAAGAAGGAAAAAGAGTAAGCGAATGCCAATCGATAAGGAGAAAGAAAAAATTTACTCTACTTAATATTCTCCTAACTTGGTCGAGTATCCTTTCAAATAAGTATATGACAAAGAGAAAGCGAGAGAGTGAGACATATATTTGCCTTTTGCTTGAGATCAATCAAGAGAGTATATCTTCAGTCCATCCTCTTCTTCTCGTGGTCTCCAATACAAGATATGTTATCTCTTATGTGCATGTCTCCTCCCAACAGGGACTACTTCGAATGGATTTCCTCTTAGCTCCTCGAGATGTATCAATTGAAGATGCGTGACCTATTTTCTTTTTGGGTCGAGTCATAGCGTTCCCAGCTCCAACTTGAGGGAGAGTATTGTAGTATATATTACATGGGTAATATAATCTCTTGAAGATTTATTTAGATTGCTCTCGCATGCATTCCACGTTGCTTAACAACAGGATTTGGTCATGTTTGTGAGTTAATATAAGGACCCTACATCTCTTGTAAATATATATATATATGAAGATCTGACCTAGAGGGTCCCTTCTCCGTTGGAGTCTGGTAGTCCTATGGGATCGTCTTGAACCACATAGATTAAACACTTGTATTTTACATTTCCACCATTTTTAGATTGAGCCGAATTAACAAGCTGATCACAACTTGGCTTAAACTCAGCTCGACAATGCTATGTATGGGCAGCTATCTCTCGGCTACATGTTTATTGATCTCAAATCGACTCAAGCTCGATTTGTTAGCTCATTGAGCAGAGCTCATGAGTTGGTTAACAAACCGAGCTCGAACTTGAACTTCCTTGACACCACTGGCCTCTGATCTAATGATCCGTATGCAGTCATCTGATCTAATGATCCATATGCAGTCACCTAACGGAAGATCACCATTCCTTATATAATGGCATTAATATAGAAATTGCAAAATTATATCAATATTCAATCATTTTAACTAGAAGATAGTAATCTCACTGATTTGCTCAAATATTAACCATTTTTCTGGACAAAATGAATCTTAAAGTTGTATTTCCTCAAATATATCCTTAAAATTATTTTTCATAATGTTACATTTGATTCTCAAGGAGAGCATTGTTACAAGAATGGATTTGTACATACATATGGCACATAAAACACCTTATTCAATCATCATCAGTTCTAACTAATAGATTAACCATCTGAAGCATAGTTGATGTTGTATTTAAAAGGATGTAATTAGATTTTAATTGGAAAACCTATGCAATTACAATAGGATTCAATTTGATCTCAATTGGGAAACCAAATGAATTGAAGGGAAAGTTGGGAATTCTCAAATTTGAAACATGGGAAAGCTTAGGTGGAAGTTTTCTGCCATACCTAGTATCTCTAAACTTTTGATGGGCTTATATATGAGTTCACACCCCAAGCTCTTGTAGCAATAGTAGAGAGGAGGAATGGAGGACCACACACGTGCGCGATCCTCTCCGTCTCCGGCTCGGGATAGTCAATTTGGATCTCGATGCTTTTGTTGCATATTTCATTTGGCAGATCGATTAAATTAATCACACGGATTAATTTGGATTCGACTGAAATGGGAATTTAACTTGACCCAAACGGCTCGTTATGGTTGCGGTTTCGGAATTCAAAAAGACACGTCCGTTGAGGGGCGTTTTCGGAAATCGAAAGGTACCACACGCTAGGGCACATGACTCTCTATTTATACCTCTCTCCCGACGCCGTTTTTCTTCACTCGCAAGAAAAACTCTCACGCCGCCCTCTTTGTTCTCTGTTCTACCACCGCATATGCGACATGTTCTTCTCGGGTGCAAGTTCTCAGAGGTACTTTCGAGGATGGTCTCGTCGGTGTGCGCGGACAAAGACCGTGTACCGTCGTATCTTGGGAGCGGATCGCCAGTACCCGACGCACTGATATTATGGGGGCGATATCCTCTCTAAGGGCAGTCCATTTCATGGACGCTTCGATGATCTCTAATCTTATTCTTTTATTACTTTGTTTGCTGCAACTTGTTTATTACTTTACTTTCGCTGGATCACGCCCTGATTCATGTTTCCATTTATTTAATCGATTTCTGTTTGCATTACGTAATCGGATAATGGATGGGAAATGCCTGATTAAAATGATGTTAATCTATAATGCTTTTCTGTTAATTCATTTGGATCCGTGTAATTACTGTTTAAAATATGCACTGTTCATCATGTTTCCAACAGTTGATGCCATATCATGGTTTGCGATGAATAGAAAGCAATCTGGCTTTGATTTCCATGTTGTCGATAAGTCTTACATTACCAAACCATGTAGCAACGCATATTACGACGGGATTTTGAATCTCTTCGCGTCAAACTTTCCTGGTAGACAATCTGCGAGGGAAACAGTGAAGAAGACCATCAAAAACTAAATGACAAAACCCCATGACAAACAAAATGCTCTTCAGAACACCAGTAATCATTTCAAGGAAATTGCATTACCACCCTGTAGATTTACACCTTGTCTAAAAATTTTTATTGGAAAGACTAGGAGGTTCTATTGAAGAGATGGATGATTACATTTAAAGTAATATCTCAATGGATAGCTGAGTATGCTAAATATTTCGTAGGGGAATAACTGACTACCAAGGCAGTCATCTGAATCAAAGTTCAGAATTGCAGTATGTTGATTTGTTGTATGTTGTTTTATCCAGTTTAGTTTTTATACATGTGAATTAATGGTAATTCATTATTAATGTCCAGACTTTTAAATACATTAGAATTTTCTAATATTCAATAGAAAAATGTAAGGTAAGCATGCATATTTTAGCTTTTCAAATCTATTAGAATTTGTTATGGATTGAGGATGCACATTGCGCATGTCACCATTTCCTCTGTCTCAATCAGTTAGTACACACAAACTGATCAATCACTTCTGCTCCAGAATGATCGATTCAAGTTCTGACATGTTGATTGACCACCCATCACCGAATGATCGATCGCGAGTGCTTACTTTAATCACCTTTTAATCGATGATGGTTGCTCTTTGGAGGTCTTGGGCCCTTTTGTAATTGATCAGTTTCTCTACAGGATGGATCACAATTAGCTTCTATTCGGTGTGATGGATTACTTTTGCGGCACTGATAGGTCAACACTGTGTATCAATCACTCCAATTAGCTCTATTAATCAATAATTATTTCAATGTTTATCGATCATCTTCTACCATTATTCTAAATCTTCTGATGTTGCTTTTATTTGATGGCAACTGAAGAAAAGGTAGACAATGGAGATCACGTGAAGATGGATAGCCATCCAATGCAAACTATGGTGCCCTCACTTCAACCAAGGAAAGTTACCTTGTATGGTCCACTGCTATGGAGATTGTTATCACTGGGTGAGGCAGAATTAAATATCAACATGAAGAATCTTAAACCAGAGGAAGATGGCAAGTCTTGAGAGCAGTGCATCATGGAGAGCCAATTTACGACTTGATTAGCATATTCTGCTTCCATGGACATCCAACCTCATCCTTTGGGAAAAAAACTACTCATGATATGTGGAATATCCAACAAGTAGGATCAGAACTCAGAAGACCCACTAGATATATATACTCTCCAACATGGGGAGATGCCTGGTGCCAGTTACTATAGTACTCTCAAATCTAGATGAGAGGATTTTGACTACTATTCTTAAGAATTTTAGAAAAGCAATGTGGATTAAAAAAAACTCTAGGACAGAGTAAAAGGAAAAGACCAATGGCCAATGCTGAAGTTGAAAATGGCAAGAGCCAAATCATGAACTACGGGACATGTTCAGCATAGAGGAAGTCCACAAGGAATTTTCATCCCAGGAGTAAGTTATAATACTTATTACCCATGGACATCCAATTTTTTTTATTATATACCGTAGGTAAGCCGTCTCTTCAAGAGGCGGCTTTGGTTAAGAGAAAACCGTCTCTTCAAGAGGCGGCTCTGTCTAAAGCCGCTTCTTAGAGGCGGCTTTTGACCAGAATAGAAAAAAAGAGAAACAACAGCTCTGCTGGCAGGCAGATGTTGATGCTTCTCCTTTTTTTGGAAATATAAATTTAATTGAAATCATACAATATGGTATAACACAAGTTAGAAAGACATGATTCATAAATTAGTTGGAAAAAAGATTCACATACAACAAGCGGAATCATACATGGGAACCACAAAACTCAAGACAACATCCCAAATATTATAAAGAGTCATTTACATACGAAGTTCATATAACATTGGCATGCATGCCTTATATTACAAAAATAGCATAGATATCGATCCAGCCTTTACGCTTCCTTCTCCGTTTTTATTGCAATTTGATCAGCCTGTCATCGGCCATCAATGTCTCAGGTGCACTTGGCTCAAATCTATAAAGTTGGTTGTGTCGATCGATATCGGTAATGTTGCTTATATCCGTTCATTCAGCTCCGAGGAAGTCTAATGGGAGGGGTGAGTGATGCGAAGATCCTGTATCCATAACCGTTCGATCCCTCCATGGTGCAGGCGGTGTGGTAGGATCCCTAAACAGACCACATTCAGGAATGAGAGTCTCAAATACTATGATGGACTGTGGTGGGAGCTACGTCTCAATCGGGACATCTCCCTCACCAGTATTCCTCCATGTCCTTTGCCAATGAGCTCATCCCCGTCCACATCCTCGAACACGTGAACAACGTTGAGATGCAGCTTCTACCTTGACATCATCTTCGACAACCTCTTCATATGGACTGTCTCTAAATTGTCATTGTATAGACTCACGTAGACGTGAACTTGCTTCAGCAGCAAGCTCTCTAATCCGTGGAGCATCATCGTCACAAAGACGTGCAATCTCGTCGAAGCGGGAGACCTGTAGTAGGAAAAACTCTTGTCAGAATAATATAAAATAGCCCAACATATTGATATTTAAAGTAACTTTGTTCTTACGGTATAAATCTAGGGTGCATTGTGTAATACTATGATATCATGGCAAGTAGTCAACATTCGTATTCGGTCCTCCCAATGAGATGGGAGCCATTGTATATTGCAGTCCCAGTGGATGTTCCATAGTCTAACATAAACCACATGAAACTCCATCTAATCGACGTTTCTCTTTCCTCATAAATCGATTGAATGCAAATAAGTTGAGGTATCTCAAGCCATTGGAATCCCCTGAATCCCACCAAACTGATGAAGGACTCTATCTGGGGTGTGTAGCTCAACAATGCATAAGTGAATCAATAGTACACGAGCCACATGCAAGTCTTCATTGCCAATACAATATACAGGTAACAGAGACAACACCTCCTCAGTGTACAGAGTCCATACCACCTGCATAGCATTAGATATGTAAACAGAATAAGCGACGCATCCTGAAATGGTTGGCATCAAGTTTAAGTTAATCAAGCTCCACAAGTTGGAAGTCAAGTGCATCCCTATATATCCGAATCACATGAGTTGACTCCGTCGTGATATCAAACTCTGCATGCCACCTTACCCCCAAAGGTTTTCGTTGCCCCATTGGACGGTGATGAACAACATGGGAGCTATGGGGGAAGCGTTCCCAAGCTCACAACTGCAACATGATCAAGGGACCATCAATCTCAACTACATCAGCTCTCAACGCAACACATAATTGCTTGTACAAGTACGTCAAGCAAGATGAGCCCCAATTGTAAGTCCCGCAAGTCTCCATATCCTCGAGAAATGATAGACAGATCAGTGAAACCTCGTTTCCCGACTTGTCGGGAAAAATCACCTCACCCATGAGCTGTAGAATGTAAGCCTGTGTGGATTGCAGAATTGTATCCTCCTCAACCTCATCGGGAAGAACTGAACAATGTTTAAGTAGTCAAGTCATGCGTATACGAGCTCCATCAATGTTGGGTCGCTCTGGCCGGACTTCAAGCATACGCTCGCACAATCCCGCCTAATTTAGTGAGTTGGTAGGACCAATCACAAGATGACCATCTATTTTCAAACAAAAAATGTAAGCAACATCTTGCAATGTAATAGTCATCTCGTCACGGTGCATGTGAAATGTATGTGTCTCTGGGCGCCATCTCTCTACAAGAGTAGTCGCCAAATATTAGTCCAAAGAATTGAAGTCCATCTGCATTACTCCAAAAAAATCCGCTATACAAATGTGGGGAACAATGCGTTCGTCCAAGGGAACATGTCTCAATATGCTTTCTTGCATTCTACAACGCAGACATCTCGTCACCTGAAACAACCAAAAAGAAATAATGTAAATACATTTTCCGTAATGGTATTGCAATTAATTTAAGAGGTATTAAATACATCGCCCACCCAAACAACTGACAAATGATGCTCCCGCTGCTGTCGTAAAAGTGACCGATCAATTGAGCCCAGCTCCATCTATTCCAAAAAAATATATAATTCATTAGAAATAATCTAACATTGTCTATATAAAAATTTTAAAAATAGAAAATATAACATGCACGTATTACATCTGTTAGGACATTTCCTCCTGTTATGACCCAATCCACCATAGTTACCACACATATTTTGAGTCCTCCCATGTATATTGTTCCACATGTTATGGCCTTCTACATCGCATGTTCTGCATTGGTATTGAATTGTATTCTCCCACATGTCCATCTCATTGTGAATCCTCTTGCTCTTTGGTCGTCCCTTTTTCTTTATCCCGGTATCATCCGGAATCACTAGTGGATGGTCGAACCTGGGCCATTTGTCTCTGTCACCAATCGGATAAAATAATCACTTATAGATGTGAGATTGTGCTTCTCATGTATACGAAAGGCGTATGTATTCTTCTACATATGTCTTCAAGTGAGATAGCACGACACATGCATGAGAGCATGGGATTCTATGAGTTTGCCATTTCTGACAGGTACATGATGCATCGCTAACCAAAACTGTCTATTTCTTTCCACCTTTCATCCCAAATTGTGTCATGTGTTGTCCTATGATGGCATCATACATGTGTAAAAGAGCTTTTTCTATGCGAAAACATCAATGCTCATTACTTTTGTTGATCCAACGTGCGCATACTTGGTGTATCTATCACCTCAGGTAATAATTACGCCTCCTGACGATCACAGAAGTAACTAAAGCAGTTATAGTATGTCTTCAACACCAGGGCAGCAACTGGGAGGTTTCTTGATTCCATAAGAACAATATTGTATCTTTCGGCAAAGTTCGTTGTGGTGTAACCAAATCTATACCCCCATCAAATGCAATCGTCCACCGTTCTTTAGGACAATCATGGGTGTCAAACCACTTTACAACATTCTCATCACACTCCTTAAGTTTGTCCATGTAAGTTTGCCACTTTGATTGTGAATAGACTTTTCCCGTCCTCATGACCATTCACTTCAATGATTTATTCTTGTGAGCATCATTGAAATTGCTACCCATGTGTCGTAGAAAGAAGCAGCAATGGATGTATTGTGAAAGAAATTGTACCTTTGGATACCTAAGTGCAGCACGTATGCCAGGAGCACGGTCAGAAAGCATACAAATCGATCCAAGACGATCACAGAAAACATGCAAGCACACCCTCTCCAGAAACCAAACCCAACCAGGGTCATCCTCCTCGTTGCTAATCACAAATGCTAACGGTAGGATGTGTTTAGTTGCATCGCTTGAGCAGGCAATTAGAATCTTCTATGTATACCTTCCATACACGTGTGTACCATCCACGGTAAAAATAGGTATGTAGTGTCTGAAGGTCGCAATACAAGGCCCAAATGCCTAGAAGGCCCTCTCAAGTAGCTCCCCTTCATTCACTGTTGTTGTGTCTATATCTGTAATCGAACCTGGAATAGCCTCTTCAAAAGCCCTAAAAAGATACATAAAATTGTTGTAAGTTTTTATCCAATCTCCATAAATCATCTCTATTCCCTTCCTTCTTGCATCCCAAACGCTCCTTCTGAAGGATATGGGAGGATCCTCAAGTGCATCACAGAAGTGTGTGGATCACATCGAATGCGATTGGGAGCGACTTGTCATACTAGTTGCTTGATGCATCAGAATTTAAAAAAAATAATGTGATGAAACCACATGATCCAAGAATATTTCTCAGATTATTTCATCTAAACCACAATAGTTATAAGGTTTGCCTCTTGAAGTGTGGTTGCGATCGAGACTCTAAATGAAGAGACCTCCTGTCTCAAGTCCGATCCAACGGAGGAGACGCTTGCGAGTGCATTGATGATACGCATCCTTCGCGCAATCCATGTCGATGATCCAAGCGACGAATCTTCTGATCTCATCACATGAGATCCTACTTTTTCTTCACGAGCGAGGCGCACCGAAGGAGACAGAGATCCACGAGCAAGTACTCCAGCAGCATAACGATGATGCTGTGGCGATGGCGACTATCTCAATGGCTCCATTGTGGATGCCCATAAGAGAGAGAGGGAGAGAGCCTTGGCATGTAGAGAGAGAGGAAGAGAGCATTAGTTTACGTTGTAAACATGTGACTCGAAGAGCAAGGGGTACCTCTTCTTATATAGGGTTTTGAGAGTCCATGGATCCCAATCCATGGACAACACACAATCAATAGTTGAGATTGATTTGTGTTTCTTTCAATGGGTAAGATGTTGTTGTAAAAATACAACAACAATTGATTTAATTTGAATTAATTTATATTAATAAATCAACAAAATTAATCCCAATTTAAATCACATTTGACTAGAGAAGAGATAATGAGAAGACTAAACCAAACCCCTAAAAATAGGGGGACGGCTACCATCATCTCATGAGATCTCATTATCTTATGAGATTTCATTATCTCATGATATCTCCAAAATTTACAACAACAATTGTTGTAAATATTTTTCAGAAAAATAATTCTCAATTATCTTGTGAAAAACTTCAATCAAGCCATTGAATTTATGTGAATCTCATTCACAACTCAAAACAAAATGTAATTATATTTTCAATTAATCATTCAACGTGAATCCAATTCACATTAACAATTAATCAACAAATATAAATCATAATATGCTCTCTTTAATATATTATAAATCACATTTATAATATACATGAATAATATGGATAATGCTTATCCACATTATTCTTATCCATGATAATTAAATCACATTTAATCATCTTGGATCTCAATTCTCATGTGCCCAAATAATATGAATCACATTCACATTATTCACATCTTTGATAATTAAATGACATTTAATTATCTTAGATAACTCTCCTTATAATACGCATCAAAATCATATTATTCATGATAATTAAATCACATTTAATTATCCATTTTTCTCAATTCTCGAATATATATATATATATATCAACAATGAAATTATCCATGAATTCTTTCAAAGATAATGTGTTTTCTCCGTGGATACTTGGAAATAAGGACATGGTGATTGTATTGTTCCACGTATAGTGACTTGGATATTGAGATCACATCTCAAATCTAGATCTTGCGGACCTCCCACAGATGCTTGATTAAATCAAGACTGCAAATCTAATCTCGTCGTTACATCTGAATCGCATTCAGATCAATGACCTTGAACTAAGATCAGATTACTTCTCTATGAGAGGAGTCACTAAAATCCAGACCTGTTTCATCACTCCATCGGAATGGAAGCATACCAGACATATTGAGATCACATCTCAAATATGAGAGGTCATATTACTCATATGCCCTTATATGCATACCAGCGCGCCAATGTATAGACCTTGATTAGGTCATCAACCTATTGGTCTGTCGAATGTACATACTCAGACATATAGTAACACATCTGTCTCCGGTCATAGTATGCGCGTCTATATCGTGACAACATATGACATAGGACTTTGGTTATCTCGATCTCATTAAGTCAATTCGTTGACCTAACTAATCTGATACCTCTGAATCTCTATTCCTATGCATAGGACCTGCATCAAGAGGTCAGTCAGATATCAGCCAAGTGAGAAAGGATTGCCATCTCCTACTCAGGATGGAGATCATCTCTTAATAAACATTTGACGGTACTTGATGAGTCCTCAATCTAACTCCGTAGATATTCATCCAAGCACCAACCTCTATGATTCAATAATTTAATCAACAATTGTATGATCATTAAGATGGCCATGTTACATAACCCTGATTGTACTAAGGGACATATTATGCAAATTAGTTATTCTTCATTTCAGATCAAGGAATGATATTTACAATAACATTTATTGCATAATGGATCGTCATGGGCTCGCATGTCCAACAATCTCGCACTAGCCCAAAGAGCCATTAATGGGCTAATCATTTAAACCCGCACTAATGTGACAATCATAGACTATTTAGAAAAATAGCTAGGTAAGATGATCAGTCACTCTGTTCCTGAGAGACTATGCCAAGTCCTTTTACGGCACTTGCATATCCCCTAGTAATAGTGCTCGCATCCAATGCGAATGTTGCATCTTATGCAACCAATACTCAATCTTGTCAGTTATAGCATCCTTTGACACCACATTTCAATAATTTAACCAATATATAATTTTCATTATCCTTATCAAAATACCCTTATTCTTGGATATCTCTATCTCCTAATGTATCCATAGTTAAGACCTTTTAGATCACTATCTATAAAGTCTTAAGTTCTTGAAGATAAGACTTTGAGATTACTATCTCAAAAATCTTTTGAAGATATTGTTATTACTGCAATCAAGTGTTTTATCTCCTTAGTAGGATTAGTAACATTTACTACTCCCATTGCATGGCAGATATCTGACTTTTGTACACATGTAGCATACACCCGACTTCTCACAACTGATGCACAAGGGAAAGCAGTTTTAGCATTCACTTCCTCAACTCTTTGAGGTGTTATCCCTTTAGATAGGTCAGTACCATATCTTAAGGGAAGGAATCCTTTCTTGGAATTTTCAGAAAATGGAACATGTCCAAGGTGTACTACTAATGTGACAGTCCCAATACCCTATTCTCTTTGCTTCTGAACATCTTTAGAACCGAGATCTAAGAGGTATCCTTGAGATCATATATCAAGGTATGGAATAGCCAGTCTATGAAATATTTATTATTATCCTTATATCATTCCAAATGATTAGGGTATCATCTACATACAACACGATAAACACAATGGCACTCCCACTAAGCTTCACATGATACATCAAGATTCTATCTGAAATCGTAACATTTATGACTTCATCAAATCTGATGTTCCAACTACAAGAAGCTTATTTGAGTCCACATATGGAGTTTCTTTAGCTTGCACAGCTCGCTTTCCTTAACTATGAAGCCATGGCCTACTTCCTGTGAATATCCATAGAGAGATATTTGTTGAGGAATGCAATCTTGACTTTCATCTTAAATATGTCCAAGTCAAGTTGTGTAGCTATAGTTAGAAATAATCTGATGGGTTTAAGCAAGGTTACTGAAGAGCACATCTCATTGCAAGCAATGTCTTCGCTTCGGTGTGTATCTTGTCGATACGAACTGTGCTTTGAAGGTCTCTACCTTCTCATCAGGATCCTTCTTTGTCTTGAAGATCCATTTACACTTTAACGTGTCTTACCCATATAGGTAGATCCTTGAGGGTCCATATACAATACTTGTATACGAAGTCTATTTTAGACTTAGTTGCTAACATCCATCTTTCCATGACATGATCTTCAGAAACTTGATCACATGAAGTTCGATCATTGTCAGATTTCTCTAATACATGGAATACATCCTCAAACTCATTTGAAGAGGTATTAGTGTTTCATCTTTAGTTGTCCTTTAAGTTTTCGATTTCAGGCGCCTCATTATTTTCTCAAGATTAAATGAGTTCCTTTACTTCACTTTCATCTTGATTCTTAAGAGAGTCATCCTCTAAGAATCATAATCTCAGAGATGAGATCTTTTAAGAATCTCAAGGTCATAAAGTAGGTATCCAATACCATCCTTTATTTTCATAATGAAGTAGCACTCTCTGGTGCTAGATTCCAATTTACCAGCATGGAACCTTATAAGGATATATATATATTGTAGTCTCTACTACATATATATCTTGGAAACTAAGAGGTAATTATGTTAATATTAATCATTGATCAAATCATGTCACGCGTGATCAATTGTATCTCCCTATAACTCTATTGAGTTTAGGTGCATTAAGACGATTGAGATAGGAATAAAAATTCCTTTCTCCATAAGGTATTCCTTGAATTCATCTAACAGGTATATGCTACCAATGTTAGATCAAATTCATTTCATCTTCCTTCAAACTTTGGTTCTAAACCAAAATTGTGAAATCTTTGAACATTTCAAAGTTTTCAAAGGTGAAGAGAAGAAATCCCATATCACAAATAATCATTAAATGATATTACATATCATCAATGTTTATTATGATACAGATGATCCACATCCATCAGTATGTATGAGATCTTTAATATCTTGACATCTAACACCATTCCCAGAGAAGGGTGTATTGCACTATTTTTACTTTAAATACAATATTCATAAGTATGTAAGATTTGAAATTCTAGACATTCTAAAGTTCATCTCTTACTAGTCTACTGATATCATCAACAGATATATGTCCAAGGTTTGATGCCAGATCATTGTTAAATGATCTTCATCCTCCTATTGATCTTTTAAGGTTAAATTTTTAGTTTTAGAAATGCTAATGAACTATTCATTAATTTTTAATTTAGTAGAGTCCTCTAGATATCAGAATACTATCTGAAATATATCCATCAAAACTCTTTATGATAGATCTATTCCAGAATTCATGCATATTTCCAACATTTAGAAATAAAATATGAGTGTTTTCTAATATCTAGGTAGTAGAGACATTCTCTGAGACTAAGGGCTCTCCCACTGAAAATATGAAGTCTATATATCCAACAGAGATTGTTGCAATGATCGCATCAATATCCATGTGGATAAATATTAAAATCATAAGACCATTTTTTCTAGTCTTCTGAAACATATGCAACCAATCGCAAATGTTATTAGAAGAATGGGATACAATTATTAGACTTTTATCTTATCCAATAAGAAAGTCAATTTCAATGATTATATGTAGATTATTCTGATGCATTATCTGGGTCCTCTAAGAGCCTAGATAGTCTAGATAGTCACACTATATGTACATCAACTTATTGCAGTATTGACATTTATCCAACTCTTTGGATGTCATATGTGTGGAAACCATAGAAGTACAGTCAACTCTTTGACTTTCCTCTTAACTTGGGTCCGACTCATGCTTCCACTGCACTGCTTTGATCTAGAGACAACATTGCTTAAGAAAAGGTTCTCTTATGTTGAATTCAGAAGATTTCAATATAAGAGAAATTCAACATTTATACATGCTTCATTTAATTCATATTTAGTAGGATGATGACACTCCTACGTACATCTTAACTCTTAATGACTTAGGTTCAGGTAGGTATTCAAATATTTTGAATACATCATCTCTTATAGAGCCACCATTCTGCATAATGCAGTGAACCATGTCATTCATGATTAAATGTCAAGAGCACATATGTATGCTAGAACATCTTCTTAGAATTTTATAAGGATTATTTGACAATTGCGATCATCATCGACATGTCACTTCCAAAGTACAATCGATGAGAGATCAAGACTATAGAGACATACAAACCCTAGGGTAGTAGACCTATTGTCTATTTAATTGTCGTTCCTCATTATTATGAGGAAACTTGCACATTGCAACCACATACAATATGTGTCCAATTGCAAGCACAATATCTTGATCATGGATCAAATCCATGATATTTTACTGGTTATTATTGAGTATAGTACCGAGTGGGTTTAATGAGGATTATCTAAAATAAGAAATTTGCATAAAATATATATTTTACTTTGATTTAGGAATTTTTATATTAAACTTGTCTTGCCTTGTCAACACTGAAAGTTCATTCCCTTAATCACTTTCAATGTAAGAGATATACTTACCATTATATCTCAACAAGATCTGGGATCTCCTTTCTTATCCTTGTCACATCCCAATAATATGAGAAAATGTAATTCAGATAAAAAGAAAAGGGAATACATTTCGCCTTGCATTCCCAATTTGGTCTTTAACACCCGGGCCCACCACCCCTAAGGTGATGTTGACTCGTCGTTAATTGAACCAACCGTCAACATGATTAGAACTCGCTATGCGCAATCCAATATCGTCCCAATAATACGAGGAACCGATATTGGGGTTACTACGCATACGGTCTTACTCTTTCGAAAAGCAAAGAGCCCGATCCAGATGCGCTTGTATGCAGGAGCTGTCACTTCGGACAGATGTCTCCTACATACAATCCATGGCGACGGAACCGTTCGCCTTGACGGGAGACCATGGATGTCACTTATGTGATCCTCCACCTCGTATTCAAATTCTAATTAATCATTATGAATCATATTCATTATGATTAATTCTTCCAAGGGAAATAACACATCTATTCATAATAGAGTGTTTTAATTGGATATAATTAATTTAACACATTAAATCAATTATCAATCCGATTCAATCAACAAACTTGATTGTTACTTGAATATATGGTATTATCTCAAAGTACATATTCGTATTTTAATAATTAGAAAATACATCATGATTTCTCCAGCATTATTGAGACCCTACCCGTTGTCATCGCCAGTACCGGCGGGAGTGGGACATACCACACATGGTGCAACCTACTACCCCAACACTCCCCGACTAGACACCATATCCACCTCATGAAAGGATAATGCCAAATCGGTCATTGTATACTTGAGATGATCATCAGTTTTTCAACCAAAATTATACCACATAGTAATAATCAAAACCATTCTAATTATAAGGAAATTTGCTAGACAAATTTCAAACCTATTCAAGTATCATTTTTGTTGAAAGTGTATCAAGTAACCAATTTGGTGATCTAGATCAAATCTAATCATTTATTGGTTGAGGCAATATCATTTAAGGGAACAATTATCATTAAAATATTTTTCAAATATTATACATAATTATTTCAAGAAATTAACCATTAATTTCACAAGTTTCTTAAATGACTATCACAAGGTTCATGATTAGGATTGCAATTTTCAGCAGTGACCCTCATTTATTAAAATTAGCATATCTCATTCATTTTAAATCCAAATTAAGTAAAATTAGTTTCTAAAGTTTGCTAACTTGATTTAAAACAGAACACATGTGATAATTACGCATTCTTAGGCATTTAAAAATAGTGACCAATACTTTAATTACGTCATGACTCGCCATCCGCGAAATAGTGGATATAGGTTCATTAAAATTATCATATCTTGAGTTATCGGATTCCAAATCACGCAAACTCAAATCTCACGATTTCCTTAATTAATGAGGAACATTATAAAATTTAAAATTTAGTTTTAAACATTTTAAACAGGGCCTAAAATTTATCACAAAACAGGACTGCAAAAATTGAAATGTGATAAAATTTTCACAATCCTTATGAACCCGAGTCTTCCTAGGTTTAAGGATCGCATGCAAAACCTCCAACCTGGCTCTGATACCACTTGAAGGATATGGGAGGATCCTCAAGCGCATCATGGAAGCATGCGGATCACATCGAATGCGATCGGGAGTGACTAGTTGCACTAGTTGCTCGATGTAGCAGAATTTAAAAAATTTAATGTGATGAAACCACATGATCCAAGAAAATTTCTTGGATCATTTCATCTAAACCACATAAGTTATAAGGTTTACCTCTTGAAGTGTGGTTGCGATCGAGTCTCTAAATGAAGAGACCTCCTGTCTCAAGTCTGATCCAACGGAGGAGACACTTGCGAGCGCGTTGATGAGACGCGTCCTTCTCGCAATCCATGTGATGATCTAAGAGACGAATCTCCTGATCTCGTCACACGAGATATGATGTCTTCTTCACAAGCGAGGTGCACCGAAGGAGACGAAGATCCACGAGCAAGTACTTCGACGGCATAACAATGATGTTGTGGCGATGGCGACTCTCTAAATGGCTCCATGGTGGACGACCATAAGAGAGACCTTGGTGTGTAGAGAGAGAGAGGAAGAGAGCATTAGTTTATGTTGTAAACATGTGACTCGAAGAGTAAGGGGTGCCTCTTCTTATATAGGATTTTGGGAGTCCATGGTTCCCAATCCATGGACAACATGCAATCAATTGTTGAGATTGATTTGTGTTTCTTTCAATGGCTAAGATGTTGTTGCAAAAATACAACAATAATTGATTTAATTTGAATTAATTTATATTGATAAATCAACATAACTAATCCCAATTTAAATTACATTTGACTAGATAAGAGATAATGAGAAGACTAAACCAATCCCCTAAAAATAGAGGGACAGGTACCATCATCTCATGAGATCTCATTATCTCATGAGATCTTATTATCTCATGATATCTCCACGATTCACAACAACAATTGTTGTAAATATTTTTCACAAAAATAATTCTCAATTATCTTGTGAAAAACTTCAATCAAGACATTGAAATTATGTGAATCTCATTCATAACCCAAAATAAAATGTAATTATATTTTCAATTAATTATTCAATGTGAATCCAATTCACATTAACAATTAATAAACAAATATAAATCATAATATGGTCTCTTTAATATATTATAAATCACATTTATAATATACCTAAATAATATGGATAGTGCGTATCCACATTATTCTTATCCATGATAATTAAATTACATTTAATCATATTGGATCCCAATTCTCATGTGCCCAAATAATATGAATCACATTCACATTATTCACATCTTTGATAATTAAATCACATTTAATTATCTTAGATAACTCTCCTTATAATACGAATCAAATTCATATTATTCATGATAATTAAATCACATTTAATTATCTATTTTTCTCAATGTTCGGATACATATATCAACAATGAAACTATCCATGAACTCTTTCAAGGATAATGTGCTTTCTTCGTGGATATTTGGAGATAAGGACAGGACGGTTGTATTGTTCCACGTAAAGTGACTTGGATATTGAGATCACATCTCAAATCCAGATCTTGCGGACCTCCCATAGATGGTTGATTAAATCAAGACTGCAAATCTAATCTCGTCGTTACATCTGAATCACATTCAGATCAATGACCATGGACTAAAATAAGATTACTTCTCTATAAGAGGAGTCACTAAAATGCAGACATGTTTCATGGTTATACAATCGTTTATGATCACATCACCCGCAAGCATTCCTAATACATGTACATCCTGCATACTGGAAGACTCAGAATAAACCCGAAGTATAAGATCAGTTTTACTTGTTTACTTCAGAGTTTTATCATCAAATTTCTCATTTGACTATTAGGAGTTTGTATCGATCATATAATTTCCAAAAGCATATATCATACCCAGGTGTTGATCATATACTTTCCAAAAGTACATATCAAACCTACAAATTCAGTCAAGCTTCCAAAGCAAGACGACCGTGCACGGAATTTGATTCTTCCCAATATCTCATGAGTGAGCTCATATCTTCCAGTTCAGAAATGGACATGTATGATCCCTTTGAGAGGTCGTATTACTCATATGCCCTAATATGCACACCAGCACGCCATTGTATAGACCTTGATTAGGTCATCAAACTATTGGTCTGCCAAATGTACATACTCAGACATATAGTAACACATATGTCTTCGGTCAGAGGATGCATGTCTATATCGTGACAACATACGACATAGGACTTTGGTTATCTCGATCTCATTAAGTCAACTCTTTGACCTAACTAATCTGACACCTCTGAATCTCTATTCCTATGCAAAGGACCCGCATCAAGAGTTCGATCAGATATCAGTCAAGTGAGAAAGGATTGCCATCTCCTACTCATGCTGGAGACCATCTCTTAATAATCATTTGACGGTACTTGATGAGTCCTCAATCTAACTCTGTAGATATTCATCCAAGTACCAACCTCTATGATTCAATAATTGAATCAAGCTGTATGATTATTAATATGGCCATGGTACATAACCTTAATTGTACTAAGGGACCTATTATGCAAATGAGTGGTTCTTCATTTCAGATCAAGGAATGATATTTGCAATAATATTTATTGCATAATGGCTCGTCGTGGGCTCGCATGTCCAACACCTTCTGATGACTTGGAAGTCAAAGTCATCATGAATTGATGTTTGCAAATATGACACCTTTACTGAGGGAGATATTTTGATTTAATTAAGAATTCCGAGTACCATGAAGTTACAATCTAGTTGTGGATGATCTTGATTGACAACATGATTCAAGCAATCATGCAGCTTGTCAACCATTGAGACAACTAACTGTCCATCAATTAGTCGATGATGACCACGCAATCTCCACAAGCATCTCCTGGCCCGTTCGCTGCAGTGCACATCCCAGACCTTCTTATCTGATTCAACTACTGTGAAGTTGTAATGTCATTTAATGTGTAACACCTTAAAGAGTACACCAGGTCAGCTTTGCATTTGAAAAACATCCCATTTCTCAACTCGCTACTCAGACTAATCCCATCATCACAGCTCATGCAATCTTCGCCATTCAAGATATGACCATCACCTCCTCTCATGTTCAGAAATGGCATGTCAAACACGATCTGTGTTCCCATATGATCATGCTCCTCACTATCATCATTTTACATCTCGTCATCGATATTCTATGACGAGGGTTCCATCAACCTATCATGTTCTAGATCATTAACATGAGTTCTGACACAAGGACCCATATTTATCACAGGAGGAACATATGTATTTCCACCCTGAGGTACATATCTATGAGATACTGATCCGGGCATAGAAATAGTGACAGTAGATATCACGAGCCGATAAACAACACCCATCTCCTCGACATATTCCACAATCTCTCGAACATCATCATCAAACTCGATGCACCCTATGTAAAATGTTTGGAAGCGCTTGCCATTGGTGAAAGCTCATTTGTAATTTGACTTTGGATGATAGAGCTTTTCTTTGACATTTCTTTTCTTTCCTTTTATTGGCTAGCTCCACTACTTTTACCAAAAGTTGACGCACACTGATCAACAATTTTCATTAAGTTTCATCACACCCAGGCACATAGAAAGATATCAAAGAGATAGCATATGAATCTTGTTCACATACTGGCTAGGGTTTTGCTGACACTCAGGTTTTCTGAAGCCTTCATTAACTTTATCCCAACCTCGGGTAGATTGAGTCTAAACTCAAATCTCTAGTCCTAGTTCCTCAAGTGATATCTCAACTCATCTCATCAATCATGCAGTTGTGAAAGTGATTGTGCTGATTATATTCTTTTTGAAGGTAGAGATGAAGAGTGAAATATAGCGCTCAAACTTTCAAACTAGAGAAGTGTGGATAATTAAGTTCAAAACCCTAATGACTAAGGCATGTTAACTTAGACTCTCAAGATCGCAGAAATCCAGTGTCCTCAAAATCCTCAATCCTTGAGTGAATGTGTTTGTATCAGGAATACACCAACTCCTTAGTGATTTTTGTGTGATTTTTGGCTTTTGCAGATTTTTATGGATTTTAAAAAAAACTTTTGAGAGACAATGACTGGCCCAGGCTCAAATGAATAAAAGTATCTATTCTCAGCTAGTATGGGTGTAAGCCGTTAGACGGACCCGTGTTACTTGATGACGGAGCCATATACAGTGTCCTCTAAACCACCCATTCTGCTAAGGGAGACCGAAGTTCCCTCACTGAAAGTGTCTACTAAGCCTAGTAGTCAGAGTCTAATTCAAAGAAAGGTTTTCAATTTGTTTTTTTTAAAGGAGTATTTACACAAATTATTCCCTCAATTTTTAAGAAAACAATTTTACAAGGTTTTTACAAAACTCAGTTCACAGATTTACCAAAACCAAGCCTGAAAACAAAATTTTCAAAAAGTTTCAAAAAAATACGAGCTATGGCTAAAGTAAATATACAGTATTATACAGTATACCCCCCTATACTTAAATTTTATTATGTCCTCATAGCACAAGTGTCATGAAGCCATGGCTCGATCAAATATAAGGTGATATAACAGAACTGAGGAGAAGGGTCCCCCTATACTTAAGCTAAAAATTGACCTAAGTATAAAGAAGACAACACGAGGGATGGATGACTAGGCAGGTCCCCCCGATACTTAGGCTACAAATAGCCTAAGTAAGGTCCTGAGTTGGGGGGGTATTGTGGTCGGAGGAATAATTACACTACGATACAAGGGCGGAGGGGGTGTTGTAATTTTACAAAATGCTTGGGGTAGATGGTGAAATATACACACAGAGAGATAGATACATAGGGAGATTGTGAAATATACAGAGGGAGGAGAGATGGGTGGTGGTGAGTGTGTATGTGCAAGTGTGTGTGTGGGGGGGGGCCTACTTTTTTTCCTTTCTTTTTTTTCTTTCTTTTTTTACAACATGCAAGCCCTCTAATGAGGACTGCTAAAATAAATATGCACATGCAACACATTTTTTTACAGTATGCAAATGCAGGCTAACTGATAAAAGATCCTACAATTTCTTCACAACTTCTTTTGCGATCTCTTCAGCGGAAGCTCCCGACTTCACGCCTCCATGAAGATCAAGTGTCCTTGATTTTCATTGTCCCTGCCACAAAAGAGAAAAGTTAGAAAAATACGAAGGAAATTAATCAACAGACATGATGAAAAATGATGCATGCAATGAGGACCTGTAATTCTTGAAAATATTCAACAAAAATAAATCAAAATTCAACAAATAAATTAAGTTAAGTCGTGTCCCCGACAACGGCGCCATTTGATGAACGACAAATTTTGCCTCTTTAAGAATAGATTGTTGTAGTAGTATAGGAGGTAAATTCAGTTCAGCAAAAACCACAAGCTTTGAATGTTGTGGAATATTTTTACTTGGCAAGTCTACCAAGGTCAAATACAGGGACACGAGCTACTCTATTTATTTATTGGTTTTTGATCAATTAAGAGCAGTGTGAATAAATTCTCAATTTCAGGTCTTTATGAAAATGCATGATGTATTATGCTAATTACAATGCAAAAAAATGATGTATGTAATTTTAAGTTGATTTTTATGTAATTATAAAATGATGGATGAACAATTATGCAGGGTTAAATATATGCTATGATAATGCAAACAATTAGTCCTAAGAAAGATTACATAAATGAGCAACAAAATACTGGTTGAAATTAGAGTCAGTTTGAACATAAGAATAAAAGCAATAATCTAATCAGGGCACACATATATGGATCACAGCATCTCATCTAACATAAAAATTCACTTCATTTAAAATGGTGGTAGATGAGAAAATTAAACATGCCATGATGTAGATGAGGAAACAAGGATCAAAATGACACTAAAATCATGCAATTTGGACCTACGATGCTCAATTTATGCTAAAAACAATGCATGGGCATAATTGTAAATAAAATGCAAGAAAATAAAAAAGATAAATATTACATTTAGGTCCCTGAGGGACCTAAATGCAAATACCAAAATCGGCAGGGCCCTGATGAAATTTTTCCATATACGCGGGGGTATTTTTGTAATTCTAAAAAGCTGCGAGGGCATCCCTGTAAATTACCCAGGCACGTACATAAGGCACGTGCCTGGGGACCAATCTGTAAATAGCAAAAGCCCCTGGGTCTTTCGTGTAAATTACCCAAGTCCTCACGTGCACAGCACGTGAGGGCCTAGGCTCAAGTCTCCCTCCTGGCTCGGGACGCGTAGCAGCGCCTGGAGGCTCGGGGCGAGGGTCTGATGACCCGGGATACTGGTTCGGATTTAGGCTCGGCTCACCGCGTGTCCATCATCACAACCGTCTGATTCGGATGATCGAATGGCTACTGTGTCGTCTGGCTCCTCCATAACCCACCGGAGAAGACTGTGCTCCGGCGAGCTCGTTGGAGACCGCGAGGCCTTTTGACGATCGAAGAAGAAAGCTTGGGTCCTCGCAAAGTAGCTGGTGATGCGCGGTCCTCCGGCAGCGAATGGATCGACAGGTCGATGACGTGCCACCGGTGGTGGAGGAGTAGATTGGAGCACACGAACTAGCTCCGGCCATTGAAGTCTTGAGTACCTGCAACTATTAGATAGACGAAGCGTGCGGTGAATGGTGAGTGAAGTGAGTGAGTGAGGGTCGTGGGGCGTCGGGAGGTGGTGGCCGTGAGCCTCTTCTCCGGCAAAGTGGAGAAAAGGGAGAGACAGAGCGGGGGAGGGTCTGGAGAAGGGAGGGGTGGTCGGCGAGGATGACTTATGTATGGTGGAAGTGCTGGAGTGGTTAGGCGAACGTGAAGATGATGACAGGCGGATGTATAAATCGGAGAAAAATACAAGAAAAGTAGGGGGAAGGAGACCTCGTCGGAGAGGGGAACCCGGTGGAGGTGGTGGCTTGGGATGAGGGCCTGGAAGGTCCTCAGGTCGTCGCCCAGCTGGGCAGCCTATCCAGCGAGCTCGGCGGTGGCGGAGCCGACCGTAGCACGACCATGGTGGCCATGGGTCAAGACCTGGGCCAAGGTCATCGTCACCTCGCTAATGTCATCCTCCGCTGTCACCGGAGGGCGACGGAGGCTGGGCCTCAGCCCGTGGAATAGTGGACGGGTTGTTCGGAGCAGATGGGAGGTGATTTGATAGGGAGGGGCAGCCGGGAGTTACGTGAGGATGAGGCATTTTTGCAAGAGGAGTGAAAGCGAAGGAGAGTAATGGAGAAGGGGTATGGGAGTTACGCAAGGGTGGCTGGTGTTAGGGCTATTCGAGACGACCGTTAGGTGGTGAAGAAGTGGCCGGAGGTGAGGGCTAAAAATGGAAGGGGACAGCTGGCTCGCAAGGTGAAACGTCTGGGGAGGGGGAGGTTACGGAAGAGGAAGGCGAAGTGTGAGCCGTTGGATCACATGAACCAACGGCTAGGATGGTAGCGCGGGCGGGCGACTGAGATCAGATCAGGGATCTGATCGAGTTGTTCGGATCCAGGCGGTGATGGATGGTTAGATAAGATTTAGGCTTTAATCCGGCGGTGCGGGTTGAAGGGGTGACATGGAGAGATGCTAGTCGTCGGATCACAAGGATATCGAACGGTTGGTAGTGAGGTGCGATGAAACGATCTAGATTAGATCTGGAGTCAGATCGGACGGCTGGGAGTGAAGTAGAGATGGACGGGTGAGATGAGGGTGGAATGAAGGAGATCCGACGGTCTAGGTAAGCGTCGGGTGGCGGAAGGAGGCGCGGGCCACGTGGGCGGCCCAGAGGGAGCCACGTGGCCCAAGCAGAAAATTCGAAAATATAAAAATAAAGAAAAATGCAAAAGAAATAGTTAGAGGCAAAATCCAGAAAAAGTTAAAACATGAAAGTTGCTCGTCTCGACGAGATCTACAAGTTTCATGTTGGACAAAACCCAAAAGAGGTCATTTGTACAAAAATTATTTTGGGGGTATTTTTAAGGGGCTAAAAATACCGAATTTTATCTTTTGATTTGTTTTTGTATTTTAAGTCTTTTTAAGGGTTAGTGATGTTATGGACAATTGATATACCTAATTTTTAGGGGGTTTTGATGAGAAAATAAATACAAAGAAAATAAAGGTACTTAAATACAATTAATTACGGGTTAATTATACACAATATAAGATAAGATAATAATAAAGAATTAATGATGATTTTTATTGGATTAGTTAAGCCAGGGGTTTAATATGTGGATTTTAGCATGATGAATACAAGATTCATCAACGAGACATCCTAAATTACATTAGGTTGACAATAATTGATTAGTGATGAAAAAATCTATAACTTAGTGTATCCCACATACTACTAAAAACCCCCCAAAAAATCCTAAACCCATAATAGACAATACATTCCTTAAGGTTGGAGAAGGAGAAAGAGTGGGGATGGTCAGAGGTGGTGGGTGCGTAGCGCGGAGGAAGCCGACGGTGAGGACGGGACGACGGTTGTCACAGCGAGCAGCATTGGCAGAGGGGAGCAGTGGGAGGAAAGGAAACGAGTGTGCGTGGGTGGGTTCGGTTCGCTCGCATGCGGGTTTAATCCACAATCAAAGCCGCCTCTTGAAGAGGCCACTTTAGCCAGAGCCGTCTCTTGAAGAGACGGCTTTCTCTGAACAAATCCGCCTCTTAAAGAGGCGACTTACCTATTGTTGAAGGGAACTGAAAAGTTGTTTATTATCAAACCTTAGAGCTCTCTTATATTGGAGAAAAGCTCTATGGGTAAATTACAAAGAAGGGATCATAGAACATAAACATGATAGAAAGCACCTGATAACACAAATATCTTAGCACTCCCCCTCAAGCTGGAGCATATATATCTATCATGCTCAGCTTGGAACGATGGGGTTGAAAAGGACCTCTTGCCAGAGCTTTAGTAAACATATCTGCAATCTGATATCCTGACGCAACATAAGATGTTGAGATAAGCCCCTTTTGGATCAAATCACAAGTGTAGTGGCAGTCTACCTTGATGTGCTTTGTCCTTTCATGAAATGCTGGACGGTTAGATATAAATAACGCTGCCTGATTATCACATTTGAGCTTCATAGGAAGAGGTACTTCAATCGTTAAATCGGTTAGGACGGATTTGACCCACATCATCTCAGTACTACCTTGGGCCATAGCACTATATTCTGAACTGCACTGGATCGAGCAACAACTATTTGTTTCTTACTCTTCCATGAGACTAATGAGATGCCAACAAAAACAATAAAGCCTGAAGTAGACTTCCTGTCATTAGGATATCCAGCATAATCTGCATCCGCACACCCTGTAACAGAGAGAGACGTGTCTCTCCTAAACAGAAGACCTGCACCTGGAGATGACTTCAAGTATCTCAGAATCATGAATACAACATCCATATGTGCCTGCCTGGTTTGCTCAATGAACTGACTTACTTTACCCACAACAAAAGATATATCATGCCTGGTGATAGTGACATACAATAATTTCCCTACCAGTTCTCTGTAGCGTCTCTTGTCCACCTCCTTAGATCCATCATTGTGAAGCTTCACATTATAATCCATTGGGGTAGTAGCTGGTCTACATCCTATCATTCTTGTCTCATATAGAAGATCAGTAATATACTTCCTTTGTGTCATAACCATACCCTGTTGATTTCATGCAAATTCCAGTCCACGGAAGTAACGAAGCATGCCCAAGTCCTTGGTAACAAACTGATGTCCAAGGAAGTCCTTTGCTGCATGAATTCCCTGTGCATCACTGTCAGTGATAACAATGTCATCAACATAAACCAAGATGACCACAATACCTCGCTGGTCTCTAATTACAAAGAGAGTATGATCTGCAGTAGATCTGACAAACCCATCTGTTCAATCAATTCTGAGAGCTTCTGAAACCAAGCCCTCGGACTCTGCTTAAGGCCATATATAGCCTTATGAAGACGGCATACCATACTGGACTCCCCCTCAGCAGCAAACCCAGGTGGCTGCTGCATGTAGACCTCCTCCTGTAAATCACCATACAAGAAAGCATTTTTGACATCCAACTGGAAAAGGGGCCAATCTCTCACCACACCAATGGAAATGAGAATCCGTAAGGTAGAATGACATGCCACATGCGAGAACCTGTCATGATAGTCCACCCCATATGTTTGGGTGAACCCACGAGCAACCAACCTGTCCTTGTATCGGTCCACTGTACCATCAGCACGCTGCTTCACAGTAAAAACCCATTTGCTACCAACAATAGATGCACCTGGTGGAGGATGGACAACGCTCCACGTACCTCGCGATTGCAATGCTGCCATCTCTTCCTCCATGGCTAAACACCACGGACTGCTCTGCAAGGCCTCCTGATACCACCGTGGCATCTGTATAGCTGACAATCCCACAACAAAGTATTGAAATTCCTTGGACAGACGCTCTAAGGAAACATGAGAACCAAAGTCCACCCCATATTTGAGGTTCATCGTACGTGCACGCTTCTGCCTCCAGAGTGCAATAGGAATATCCATCATCGACATGAGTAGGAGAAGTATCATGTGCACCTTGAACCTCATTCTGTGCAAGAAAGTCACCCGTACCACCAGAAGAACTTAAATGATCAAGACATACCTCGAGCGTGTTGGATGATGGAGGAGGCGCATGAGCCTGAGGCCTTCGCTGTTAGACCTATGGAAAGAAAGTAGGAGACGGAGGAGGTGGTGGTGGTGGTGGTAGCAGTGGTGGTGGTGTTGGAGATAGAGGAGAACATGGCAATGACGGAGGAGAAGGCATATAAATATCTTCGCCATCCTCTGAAGGAGCAAGCCTGTCACATGTGGGAGGAAAATACATAATAGACTCAAAGAAGTTGACATCAACACTGACATAGTACCTTCGTCGAACAGGGTCAAAACAACGATAGACCTTTTGGGTTTTGGAGTACCCAACAAATACACATTTGACAGATCTGGGAGAAAGCTTGTCAAGACCAGGAGAGAGTTGATGAACAAACGCAACCGATCCAAAGACACGAGGCATAAGCGAGAAAAGATCCTTCTCGAGAAACGCAATCAAGAACGGGACCTTTTACCCTAACACTGAAGAAGCATACGATTCACCAGGTAACAAGCAGTTAGAACCACATCTCCCCAATAGGAATGAGGAGCAAGGCTATAAATCAAGAGGGTCCTGGTAACATCCAACAGATGGCGGTATTTCCTTTCAGCCACCCCATTCTGTTGGAAGGTATATGGACATGATGTATGATGCACAATGCCATGAGATTTAAGAAATTGAGATAGTTGAGTACTGCAGAATTCTAGAGCATTGTCTGAACGTATGTAATTGATTCTAGCAAAAAAATGTTCTTTACTTCATTAATAAAAGACCGAGTAACAGGACCGGCATCAGACTTTTTCTTGAGACGGACAACCCAACATAACCAAAAAAACTCATCAACAGCAACAAGATAAAATATGTGCCCCTGATGATCTGGGACACGACTAGGACCCCAAATATCGAAATGAAACAACTCAAACAGACTATGACTACTCGGACCCTGACGACTCTGGAAAGAGGACCGATGATTCTTCTCAAGCTGGCAGGCCTCGCACTGGAAAGTGGAGTGAGGAGAAATCTGTGGAAGAACATGAAAAAGCTTTTGCAGAGGAAGATGACCAAATCACAGATGCCACATATACGTAGAAACAAACCCAGTGTGTAAAGAGGATGAGACACCAGCATACGGAGACTGCACAAGTATGTAAGGCCCCCTTGCTCACGACCACTTCCAATCACTCTGTCCGTCAGTATATCCTGAAACACAAGAGCATATGGATCAAATATGGCACGACAATGTAAATCTTTGGTGATTTGACTAACTGATAATAAATTCATGGAAAATTCAGGTGCAAAGAGAACATTAGGAAGTCGCAAGGTAGGAGTCAACTGTACCTCCCCCTGACCAGTGATGGGGGAATGTGTACCATCTGCTATCACCACTGATCGTCCAGACTGGACAGGATGAAAAACATTGAACTGATCTCTATCACCACAGAGATGATGTGATGCACTGAATCCATGATCCACTCTGACATGTTTGCCATGTAACACGTAGTAAGGGCAAACACTATACCTGACGTAGATGTTGATGCTGAGGCTGATGCAACCACTTCTAAGGATCTTGAAGGAGAGCTAGTGGATCCAGATGTGTCAGGCATGATCTCTCTCAGTCGTGCTACAAGCTCATCAAACCTTTAATCAGGTGAACTCCTAGTCCGTTGTCTCTGCTCTGCAAATCTGACTGATGCAGGAAACCCGTGCTTAGAATAGTAGGTTTCCTCAGAATGACTTGTCCTATGGCAGAAGATGCATGGTCGACCTCGACCGCCGCCTCCTCTACCACGGTTGGAACTTCCTCGACCATGATATACTGTATGGTTGCCTCTACCACGTGAAGCTGCCATAGCTGAAGATGGCTGGTGTTGTAAGGTACTACCAGAGGATATGGATAGTATGCTCAATCTTTGATACGCCTCCTCCATCGGAGGTATAGTAGCATCAGTGAGGATCTGGGCACAAGCTGCATCATATTCCGGATCCAGGGCTGCTAGAAATACCCCAATCATCACGGAGTCTCTATATGCCTTGAGTTGCTCTGGTGTAGCAGTCAAAGGTATGTAACCATATAGCTTCTCGAACATACCCCTCAGAGAAGTATAGAGGGTGTGAAGAGGACGACCATTTTGCTTCGATGTGAAGATATCATGCTGGAGTTGGAGTATCTTAGACTCATTCTTTGCCGGAGAGTAAGTCACGGCAAGAATGTCCCACATAGCCTTTGTAGTAGGCTGACTCAGTATATCATTAGCTATCTCTGTGGAAATGGTCCCAGATAGCCATACACGAGCATACGCATCATCCGCCTCCCATGAGGAATTTATCCTAGTCTTATCACGTGGCTCCTCTGTAGTGAGGATGTGCTTCTTGCCATTACATTGCATCAAACTCATGAACTGCATGGCCCACAGTTCATAGTTGGTTCCATCCATTTTGACAATGGGTGTTGGATCTTTGAAGGCACACAGGGATGGAACATCCACCTTGTTGTCGGACATGATGATAACAATCTCTATAGACTGGGATTACACCAAGCTTAGATGAGAATGTCTACTCAGACATATATGAAGGCAGTTGTGGGTGTAGACTCATACCACAATTCCTTTCATGCCTCGAAGTTTTTCTTGGAAGAACTAGGTTGTGATGCGCACAGCTAAGCGGAGCACAAGTGCACAGGCGCACGACCCCGCGTGAGAAGCTAGAGTGCAGGAGGGGATCGGGCGTAGGGGAACGCTAGGGCACGCAGGGGAGCGCGTGAGGAGCTAGAGCGCATGATGCACAAGGCACAGCCTCGCTACAGCGCATGCGAGCAAGAGCACACGCGCGTGAAGCGCTAGGACGCGCAGGCTGCGCACGACGCAACCACACGACAATGCAGGTGCGCGAGACGGCAGGGGCATGGGGAGCACAAGGATCTGATCATGCGGCAACGGCGATACGCGAGGCTTTCGGTGGGGACGAGGAACTAGGGCACAGGCTCCGGTCTAGGACCGTCGCTCTGATAAAAAGTTGTTTATTATCAAACCCTAGAGCTCTCTTATATAGGAGAAAAGCTCTATGGGTAAATTAAAAAGAAGGGACCATAGAACATAAATATGATAGAAAGCACCCGATAACACAAATATCTTAACACCTATGGTATATAATAAAAAAGAATTTTAGCTACCGTCCAAGAGCAATAAGTATAACATCTCACCCATGGGATGAAAATTCTTCAACCTTCTCCAGATATTCCCAAATATTTGCATGATGGCTATAACTGATGGAGTACCCCATTCCTCATCACATGTGGAAGCAACTGGAATCTATTTCCTCTGAGCCCCAAGGAAATGACTCTAATATTGGGTCTCTCTTCTCATTCCAGTAAGGCAAAAAAATGCAGTGGCAGAATCGAGCCATGCCCATGTTCTCCCACCTCCAGATATTCCTTGCTATTCCTTTGCTATTTTTGATGAAAATCTACGATACCTGATGAATAGTCATGTTCTTTACTCATAATCATATCACATTGACAAAATTCTTCGAGACTTTTCACATATTATGTCTTGGAAAAACCCCTACACTACTAGACCAAACACTTTCCTCTTCACAAAAAAGGGTGACATTGTTAAGATTGGCTTTGACTGGAAGACTACAAAGAAATTTATCACTCATTTGTGGGCACAACATAAAAACTCAAAGTAAGACTGCTCAGATTTTTAGGTTAGGTCAAAACAAGTATCAAAATACTCTCTTGGAATATGTGAGGCCTGGAGGGAAACTGGAAAAAATCTCAATTAAAAGAGCATGGAAGAACTAACAAAATCAACATCTTTGCCCTTGAAGAAACTTGGTGCCAATATATCAGCGCAAATACTCGATTTTAGGTGTCATGATCATATCACCTGGCACTGAAACATTTGATGTAAGTCTTGAGAAATCATCATAGAGTGGAACTTGCTAGGTTTTGAGTGCAGAAGTACTGAGAATATGGAGTATTGTACGAGCATCTTATTGTGGTAGAAGACTAGAGGAGTGGATTTCTATGTAATATATATATATATATGGCACCCCATTTTAAACTGATACAGTTGGAATTCCTTGAGTCACTAAATCTCATGGCATTGAATTCATGTCCCTCCATCTTGATAAGACTTTAATTGGATAAGAAGCAATCGATCTTACTATCATGTGTCCCTTTAATCAGATATTGTGCTCGCTTTAACTTTTGGATTGAAATGGAGGGATTATATGAGGTTCCAAATCGAGATGTATCCTTTACATGGTCAGGAGATAAATTCACCGGGCAATTAGGACATTTCTCTGGGGAGCCCTTTTTAAGCATGATGATAAACATCTATATACCAATTTTAAAGTCCGTTTTTTCCCGGAATGATCGACACGTGGAAGCCTCTATGCAGAGAATACTGTTCCCGGACGTTCTTCACCTCTCTCTCCACTAACTCTCTCCCTCTCTCCACCGATCTCTCTCTCTCTTTGTTTCTTCTTCTCTCCCCCAATTTCTCCCTCTCCATTTTCTCTCTCCACCGATCTCTCTCTCCCTTTCTCTCCTCTTCATTTATATTCTCTCTCTCAAAGCCATCTCTCTCCCTTTCTCCTCTTCTCTCTCTCCCTGCATTTTCTCTCTACTCTAATATTTTATTAAATTAAAAATTATAAATCCCATATTCTCCTTTATATTTATGATATCAACATTTATGTATACCCACATTTTGTAATTTTGTATTGGAATCATTTTGTATTTTTAATGGAGATATTATTTTAAAGAAAAAATTAATTTTAGTATAAAAACATAAGTTTTTAATAATATTACATGTAGTACAATCTTTTCAAAAGTTAGATAAAGTGTACCCAATATGTTCCTTTATAATTTGCAAATTAACTTATAAATGCATTCTTATAATTTAATCTTTTTATTTGATATTTTACTGTAAAAAATACTTTCTAAATGCCATGTTGGTATTTATTTATAATCATAATGAGAATTATATATTAACTTATAAATATATTAAAGACAATGCACACATGGTACAATTAAGACAGATAAAGTGTACCCAATATGTTCCTTTATAATTTGCAAATTAACTTATAAATGCATTCTTATAATTTAATCTTTTTATTTGATATTTTACTGTAAAAAATACTTTCTAAATGCCATGTCGGTATTTATTTATAATCATAATGAGAATTATATATTAATTTATAAATATATTAAAGACAATGCACACATGGTACAATTAAGATGATGCAGAACTTTTTTTTCCATCGTAAAGCGGGGGTATGCACCCTAGTTTTATTAAAAGCGCTACCAAGCACTTTCTCATATCACCATCCACTTCTCCTATATTCGAAGGTCTTCAAAACCCAAATAAATAACTTCAAAATGGAGAGGAACTAGTTCAAGAAGGCCATTTTCGGAGATTTGTTTGAAGAACATGGGCTGAACCAGCTCAATACAACAACCCTTTCCATGTTTGAGCTAAAAAGAGATCCTAAAAAATATATAGCATTAGAAACGACTCTATGATCCTCCAATGGAGCAGGAAAAAACCATATTGACCCCACAAAATAAGGTAATTGGAACATAACATGGAGCCACACAAAAAGTATGAGTTACAAAATTTGAGAAGATTATACGAGGCTAGAGAGAATATTAAAGGATGAATTCAAAAGGTAGAATCAAAGGGTAAAGCTTTGTTGTATCATAGATGGAGACAAGAACCCTGGACTTCTCCAAACCATAGCCTCCATCTCACGGAACAAAAACGTTATTCTTGCTTTGAAAAATGATAGAGGCATAGCATGCTTATACCCACAGGCATATCATGCTTATACCCCCCAATGAAATATCTAGGATTGCTGTAAACTCCTGTCAAACGTTATATGATCTGGAATATAGTGATCCTCCTCATGTACAATAGAGTCTGACCTGATAGGACAAACAGATGACCTGAAGACTTGATTGCACCTTTTACTCTTATGAAAGTAGAGGGGGTGCATAGAAAATATATGGCTTACAAAACCCAGGTTAGAAGGCTGTAAAAATGATTTTTTTTAAAAATTTCAGTCAATCGTAAAAGAGGACATTCTTGCCATGCTCAACAGCCCACAAATGATGACTCAAACCTCAAAAACTTCAGATACATAAATAACTCAATTATCTATTTAATATATAAATCAAGAGATAAGGAAAAATGGAAATTATAGACCTATCAGCCTTATTAACATGCCGTTGAGAATTATTTCAAAATTTTAACAGATAGATGGACACCAAAATTACAAAACCTCGTCCTACCAATCCAATGTGCAACAGCAACATCAAAGCCTTTTCTCACAATTAAGTAGGGTCGACTACTTGGATTCTTCACCTCCATTCAGATCTATCTTGGGTCAATCTCAGGCTTATATCCAAAAAACTAAGATCCCTTCATATAGTCTCTTTCCAACACTTCTCGGGTCGTCATCGTCCTCTCTTAGCCGGCTCAACATCCCAACACTCGCATCTCCTAACTGTTGGATGGGTTCCCCTTCTTGTGGAAACCTATTCCATATTTGTAGGACATTGGTAGTCCTATTTGAAAAAGGAAAATCAATTATTGATTGGAGAATGAGATCAATTACCTTTTAGGATTAGGAGTTATCTTTTCCTAATCCTATTGGAAGTAGGAGTCCAGGTTTCCTTATTTTTCTCATATCCATGGAGTATAAATAGGGGGTATGGGGTGCATACCAGGATCATCCCAACACAAGCTCTCCTAGCACAATAAAGAAACAAGAGAGAGGGAGGAAGAAGAAAGAGAGTCCGTAGTTGCTATGGAATTTGGAGGGAGTAACCTTTGGAGCAGTTCTTCTCCAGCATTCTTCCCTACAGTTTGGCGACGGATTTACCATTGGGTGATATTTCTCTTCTCTATTATTCTTCATTATTTGGTGATTTGTAATACCGTATTGAGGTTCGACCTTTTGCAAGCCCCTCACGGGAAATTACTTCAATTATATTGCTTGATTTTGGGTTGCGATCAACCCCGTGGTTTTTTCCCTCACATTGAGGGTTTTCCACGTTAAAAGTTCTCTGTGCATCTGTGGTTGATTTTTTGTGTGGTTGAGATACTTTCTCGTAGTTGATATATCGTACATAATCCGCCTATCGACTTTGGTTATTTTTCCGCAATTCAATTTATACGGGGAATATGTTCCCAACAAGTGGTATCAGAGCAAGGTTTAATAGCGGATTACAAGATGGAGTTTGGTTCGAGCAGGATGATTAGTCTTAATGGGACTAATTACAATTTGTGGAAGAACAAGATGAAGGATATTTTATATGTGAAGGCTATGCACCTTCCGATGTTCTCCATGCAGAAGTTCGAAGTCAAAACAGATGAGGAATGAGAGTTTGAACATGAGTAGGTTTGTGGATTCATAAGACAGTTTGTTGATGAAAATGTCTACAACCATATCCAAAATGAAAGTCACACTAAAAGCTTGTGGTTGAAGTTGGAAAATCTTTACGCCTCCAAGACGGGAAGTAACAAATTGTTTCTTCTCAAGAGACTAGTGAACTTGAGGGTCAAGGAAGACAGTTATGTACTAGATTTTCTGAATAAGTTCCAAGGAATTACTAGCCAACTGACGAGCATGGGGATAAAATTTGAAGATGAGATGTTGGGACTACTACTGCTTGCTGCTCTACAAGATTTATGGGAGACTTTTCGAGTCTCACTTACGAATTCTGCAGTCAATGGGGTCATTTCTTTGGAGACAGTCAAGTCTGGCATTCTCAATGAGGAGATGCGAAGAAAAACCCAAGGAAGCTCTTCACATTAAGAGGTTCTTGTCACAGAGAATAGGGGGAGGAGCCGGACCAAGACTGATAAAGGTAGAGATAATGCCAGAAGCAAGTCCATATCCGGATATCATATTATAAAGTGCCACTATTGTAAGAAGAAAGGGCGCATTAAGAAGTATTGTTTCTAGTTTAAGAGAGATAACAAGAAAGATGGCGACAAGCAAGAGAAAAAGAATGAACAAGTTACTACATCTGCACATCATGAGCTCCTCATTGTCTGTGATGAGGAGATGGTAAATGTCACATATGGTGGTACTTCTTGGCTCGTTGATAGTGGATCTGCTCTACATGCCGCATCTCAGAAAGAGTTCTTCTGTTCATATACAGCTGGTGATTTTGGTACATTGAAGATGGGAAATGGTTCTTTGTCCCATGTTGTTGGCATTGGTAATATTGCATTGAAGAATGTCAATAGAGTTGTGTTGACGCTCAAAGATGTGAGGCATGCACCAGACATGCACTTAAATTTCATTTCTACAGGCAAGCTTGATGATGAAAGATGCCTTAACACTTTCGGTGGCGGTCAATGGAAGCTTACTCGAGGATCTTTGGTTGTTGCTCGTGGCAAGAAGTATAGAAAAAAAATTTCATCATGAATGCATACATCTCCCATGATGTTGTACATGTGACTGGAGAGGCAAAATCCATTGAGTTGTGGCATCGACGATTGGGGCACATGAGCGAGAAGGGCCTGCAGTGTTTGGTGAGAAAGAATATACTGACAAATGTCAAGAAAGAGAAGCTGGAGAGATGCACACACTGCTTGGCTGGGAAGCAGATGAGAGTCTCCTTCAAGAGCCATCCACCTTCTAAGAAGATGCAACCATTGGAGCTTGTTCACACAGATGTTTGTGGTCCGTTGAAAGTAAGTTCTCTCGGTGTTGCACTTTATTTTATTACATTCACTAATAATTTCTCCAGAAAAGTTTAGGTCTACGCCTTAAAGAGGAAGGACCAAGTCCTTGATATTTTCAAATACTTCCATGCATTAGTGGAGCGATAATATGAAAAGAAGCTGAAGTGCATCCGCAGTGATAATGGTGGTGAGTATATTGGGTTATTTGACGAGTATTGCAGGTCTCATGGTATCAGGCACCAGAAGACTCCACCCAAGACGTCGTAGTTGAATGGCGTTGCAGAGAGAATGAATAGGATCCTGATGGAGAGAGTCATATGTCTTCTTTCTGAAGCTAAGTTGCCTAACTCTTTTTGGTGTGAAGCACTTTATACTGATGTTCATGTTATTAATCTATCTCCACATGTATCCTTGGATGGTGGTGTTCCTGACAGGATTTGGCATGGAAAGAATGTCTCATACAACCATTTATGGGTCTTTGCATGTCGCGTATTTGTGCATGTTCCCAAGGATGAGAGCTCCAAGTTGGACGCAAAGACAAAGCAGTGCATCTTCTTGAGATATGGACAAGATGAGCTTGGCTACAGGTTGTATGATCCAGAAGGAAACTTTCTTAGTCGGTTTTCTAGAACCTGAATCATTGAGAGGGAGATGAGAGCGACACGCCTTGAGAGGTTCGGGGGAACACCTCGAGGAATCAATTCTCGACTTCCCCTCACTAGATAGCTGACTAGAAGAGGGAGAAACCGTGTTTTTATGTGGAGGAAATTTAGTCTTGATTGTTTCCTTTGAAGGCCTGAGATGTGGTGCGGTGCTGACCATGAGTTCCTCATCAGACGAGTCACCATATAGATTAGAATATTCCTGAAGGGTCAGCACGTGTCTCGAGAAAGTGCTAGTGATCTCAGTTGGCTTGGCATTATTGGGCTCTTGTGTCGGATCATCAAAATGGTCAAGGGAATCAACAAAGGTCGTGTCCGACTCAATGATAGCTTCTGGTCGTGAGTCCTCCTTAGAAGCTGTCACAGTGGTGATGCAAGCAGTTGATGAAGTGGAGGTGTGGGGAGTCTCTGATCCAACGGTCGTCCGGACAGTCGGTCTCTCAGGTGTAGCAGAGAGGTGGGACTCATCTTCCTCTTGATGGTCACGATTGTCAGCGGATGTGCGGGTGACCTTAGAGTAAAGTGTATCAAAGAATGGGTGAGGTCGAAGCGTTCCCAATGTTGTAAAATCGATTTCTCGAGTCTCGCAATCTATAGTCGCCTTAGCCAAGGCTAAGAACAGCTTCCCGAGAATAATAGGAGACTGGGTAAACTCTCCTCGGTGCTCAATGTTGATGATCGTGAAGTCCACCTGGAGAAGAGCACCTTGGAAAGTAACGATGACTGAAATGTTTCCTCTCGACCGTTTGATAGATCGATCAGCCAACTGAACGATCTCTCTTGACTTTCTGATTGGCCTGAGTTTGAGCTTGTCAAACACAAAGGTCGAGAGGATATTTATCAGGGAGTCATCATCAATTCTTGCATGGGTAAAGATAGTGTCTTTGATTTCACATTCAACTCGGGGCAACCGCTTCACGCTACAGCTTTTGGTCTTTCTCCCCATCACCAAGGAGGTGGCCATAGACACTATGTGTCTTTCAGTCCTTGTCCTCTTATTGCCGGACCTCTTGGGCATCATATTACTCTTTACAAGTCGTTTGAGGTCGGGGAAGTGATGGCCTTTATTAAGGGAAGATTAAAAATCAATTCTTCATCGAGTGCTTCCCTTAAGGTAGGATCCAATTTTTCTAAGTCATTTTCAATTTTTATGCAATTTTTTGGTTTTCAATTTTTGTCTTTTTGGGATTTTCAATTTTTTTGGTGTTTTCGATGGATGAATGATCAGACTCTGGATTTGAAGGCAAGGGGTTAGTAGAAGAGGGAGATAGAATGGACTCCAGTTGTACACCATGTATAGGTTCCCTGATGTTTGCTCTATTTTTAACCTCAAAACTACCCATGTCCTTTTCCACTTTCATTCCCAAGCTGGCAGAAATTGAGTGCAATATTTCCATGACATCTCTCAACTTGTTACCTAATGTTTCATTTTTCACGATAAGTCGAGAAATGTCATCCTCCAAAAAATTCTCATGACAAATCATGGGAGAGTTCTGCTCAATTGGAGGATACTGCTGAGATATTGGGGTCTCATACTCAACATACCTAGACTCTGGCATGTAATGCTGGGTCGAGTATGGACTATCCAAATGGCATATATTAGTCAGAGCCTCATATGATGGAGTCAATGAATGGGGGACTGGTGAGTCTAGCTCATGAGTCCACTCCTGTGAATGTATAGGCTCTCTGAATGAAGGCCGGTTAATGGAAGCTTGATCACTAAAGTCAATCAAGTCTAGGAAATCATGATGTGCAAGCCTCTCCATTCGGGTTGTTCGATCGACCATGTTATGCCCTAAGGTCAAGTCGGGATGTGTATATGTAAATTGTTGTCTGGTCCCTACTTGAGGTGAGAATGAAGTATGTGGGGGCATATAATTTTGCTAATCATCTGTCTCAGCAGTGGCTTGCTCTTCATTTGATTCTTTGATTCCTGCAAGCTCTCGAGAATAAGGACAGTCAACCCAAGATGGAAGTGGATTCGGAGTGTTGGAATATGGAGTAGGTGAGAAATGCGAAGAAGTGGAGAAGTCAGTCGAAGTTCTGACTTCATAATCGGTTTGAGATGGAACCGACCACGGGTAAGGATCTCCCGTGGATGGCTGAGGATACATGGAGGAAGGGGAAGGTGAAGATGAACGGTATATGGTCAAGGAAGAATGACCAGAGGTCTCAGGGTATGGGGACCAATATCCCGACATCTTGAAGAGGAAAGGATGAATGTAAGCAGATTGAGGTAGAAAATGTGCAATTACACAGTATAACACACACGGACAAACACAAAGATAAACGTAAGAGCAAACCCCGAGATCACACACAACACGGTGAAGGACACAAAACCGAGTCCGATTAGTCTGGTTGATTTTAAGTGTGATTGTTCAAGCAATTAGCAAAGGTTTTGCGGTCTATAGGGGAGTCGGCTAAAAGCCGGATGCTTCTCCCCTGTTTAACCTGTCGCCTAAGATACCAACGCCCTTCCTTTCTCCGCTCCTATCACCAGCTACAAGTTCAAGGACCTGTCCCTATCTACCTACAGAGTAGGCGGAGGCTGACAAGGATGTAACTTCGCCCCTATCTACCTGCAAGCGCAGGCGGAGGCTACTAGCATCTTGTCGCGGTGCGCCACAATTTCGCCCCTATCTACCTACCGGAGTAGGCGGAGGCTACTTGGCGCTGGTCAGTTGAATCCAAAGCTCAGCCGGTGATATTTGCTCCGATCGGGGTACGCGAAATGGAAGGCGAGGATTTTTGTCTCTGTCCTAGGGTGCTTACACACTCTAGTACCCTCATTCAGCCTGAAAACAAGGTCGGGGTTACTTTCCCACAAACAAGGGTTAATTTTAGTCAATTTTTTAGTCTAATTCAATTAGCAGTCCCAATTTTAGAGATTAGTTGTCACTGATATTAATCCACACAAGCAATCATGTCTACCGTCCAATCCCAATTCCTTTATTCTAGGTTAGAAAATCGAGAGAGAGAATCAGAAAAAGCTGATGCAATCGAGAAAACGATGATGAATGCTTGAGTAAGAATACTTACAGTGTCTCCAGCTCTCTACAATACGGGTTGCAATACTGAATTGAAATTTTACACTAAATGAATGCAAACGAAAAAGTCGCTCCTAGACAAGCAGTTCTATTAGAGAATGAAGAACAAGTTTAATTTGGCTAAGATCTGTGGTCTAAGTGTGTCTTTTAATGGTGAAGTGTGGTCCTAAATATTACGAGCACAAACAGTCCTAGGAAGCTCTAAGAGCCGCAAATGCATGTCCTATTCTACGTAAAGCAATCACACAACACACGGGGACACATTTTATTATGACATACACGCGCGAGATCCCAAACGGGGACCGCTGGAAATGCAGACACTTTTTTTACAAGTTAACAAAAATCTTTTTGGCGTCTCAACAACCGACTTGATCCACGAATCGTCGGCCTCCGATGCACTTCGAGATGCGTCGACTTCAAGAAAGCCGCTCCAAGTCCACCGGGCCCTCACACAAAAAGATACAAAAATGTCAGAGAGAGAAAAATAAATAAAAAAATAATTGAAAAATGGAATAATTACAAGGTGGTTTAGGGATCAGACTACCCGAATGACTGAAAAACGTAAATCTAATTTTCTAAAGTGATCCTAAGCAGTTTGCCTCCCCGACAACGGCGTTATTTGATGACTCTGGGATATACCCTTTTAATGGTATCGAATTAACGATTTCGTTGCAGTCAGACAAATCCGGATCGATAAAAAATAACCGCACGGATCGATGAATCGTCGAATGAAATTAAGTGTGGTTTTATGTTTGTTTAACCTGGGCAAGCCCCAGGGTCGACTCAAGGAGGTAAAGGAAAAACTCGGGATCAAGTTAGAGGGATTAGATCGTTGTTTTCAAAGTGGGATTTTTTTAATTTATTACGCGATAAAAAATGCAAATGCACAAATGCGGATGAATTAGGTTATTAAGAAAATCAACAACTTAGCCAAAATTAATTTGAATGTGAAATTAGATCAAATTGACCAATTTATATTTTTTCTGTAAATCTAATCCAATGATTAATGTAAATGCATTTTTTTTGGAAATTTTGATTTAAAATGCACAAGTGAAAAATGCAATTTTTTTGGAGTTTTATGCAATTTTTCATGCAAATGATATGCAAAATTTATGAAAAAATTACTAGAAGATAAACATAATGAAATTAAGATACACTAATTTTTTTAGAATTTTCTGACACTTTATGATTTTATTATTATTTTTTACTGAAAATAGAGCGACTTTGGGTATTTAATTCCTAAAAATCCATAAAATCAAATTATCCAGAGAGTTATTTATCTCAAATAATATTTTAATAAGGAATCTAGGAGAGTTTAAATTTCTCAAAAATATTACTCGTGGATTTTATTAAAAATCAATTACAGAATACACTCTATAATTTATTTTATGCAAACGAAAACTCCAATTTTGAAGAAACTTAGATAGTAATCAAAGAGCATTTAGAGGCATCATCTACAATTTTTTTTCACAATTTTTGGAGCAAGAAATAGGTCTGTGCAAATTTCAGAGCATAAATGGGCAAAATATTACTCAATTTGAAACTCTGATTTTTAATAAATAATCAAATGCTCACAAAAATGCAAATAAATAGCCACAAGGTAAAGATTTAGTTGCTCTACAAAATGCTATTTTTGATTGAGTAAAATGATGCTATTGTGAGGTCCAAATTACCATGCGAAGTCAGGGGTATCAATGCAATACAGAAAATTGAAATTAAATGAACAAACTACGCACGGGGGCACTTTTGCAATTACTAATACATGCAACAACATGAATGCAATTTTTACAATATAAAAATAAAATAAAAAATGACCTTGAATGTGACTTAATCCCACGCTAGGGCACGTGAAGGAGGAAGCTGTAGCGGCACGGGGGTGCGCGGCAAACGCGGGCCGCTGGGCGGTGAGGGGTTGCACTTGCGGCACACCGCGTGGAGGCGAGCAGGCGGGCGGGGACGGCGCACTGCGGCGGCGCATGCGTTGTGGCGGATACATGCGAAGAGCGATGGAGGTTGCATTGGGCAGTCGCACGTCGGGCAGCGGCACGGCCACGCGCGCGCGTCGACAGCATGCGCTTGGAACGGTAGTGTGGGGCACGCGCGGGCGGCGCGCGACGGATCTATGCAGGGTGCGTGGGGTGGCGCGGAGGAGCCGCGTTGGTGGTAGGTGGCGGTTGGACTCCTGGAGGAGGTGCGGGGCTCGGATAGCAGTGGGCCTAGAGGTGCGGCACCGACGGCTAGGGCGTCGTGTGCGGGCTCCACGAGGGCAGTGCAGGAAATGGGCGCGGCCCGCTGATGCGTGCCTGTGGCAGAGAGCAGGTGATGGCCTAGCGGAGGACGCAACGGTGGAGGAAGGTCGAGGCCGCCGGCGATTGCAAGCCTCCAACCTGTTCTTTGTTTTTTTTTAATTTGTTTTTTTTAAATTCTTTTTGTATTTTTTATGTAAACAACAAATAAAATGTGAAGAATAAAAAGAAAAGGTGGTGATGTTTGTGATGGATTTGTGGTGATTAGACGTGAAATAACAACAACAAAAAATGTTAGATAAAAATAATTTAGAAGGTAAAGATAGAGAAATTACCTGGAATTTTACGAGAAGGCGGAGCTACGATTCGTGGCTCCTGTCGTGGACTCAAGAAGGGTGGCGGAGTCCTTCGAAGCTGGAGCAGCTTCCTGCGAGGGATGCTGCGACGAAGTGATTGAGACCACCTCGGATCTCACCGTGGTCGGAGGTCGTTGCTTGATGGTGATTCTCGGTAGCTGTCACCTACAGATAGCCGGAGCTCTCTCTCTTTTCTATCGAAATGGCGGATGAAGAAAAATGATGGAGGAGATGTGAATATAAAGAGGATGAAGAAGTTGGAAAAGAGATGTAGAAAGTGGAGAAAATGGTAGAGGAAGTGGAGAAGATGTGGCTTGGAGTGGAAGGCAAGCAAAGGAGAAGAAGTAAAAGGGAATAAAATAAATAAAAATATAATAAGTAAAATAAGTAGGCTACTAAAAATAAAGATGAGAAAATAAAGGTAAAATAAAATAATAAAGTAATAAATAAAAACTAAAATAAATTAATATAAATAATTAAATGTAAATAATTAATTAATTAAACTAAATAATAATAAAATAAATAAAATACGAAGTTAATAAAATAATAAAAATGGGTGTGACACGTGGCGGCTCCAAGAGCTACCACATGTCACTCCCAGAAAATTCAAAAATTAAATGTAAAGAAAAATAAAAAAAGAAATAACAAAAAGGCTTAAATCAAAAAGTGGTCAACACAAAAGTCGCTCGCTCGACGAGATCTACAACTTTCGTGAAGGGTCGAAAATCAAAAGAAGTCATATGTACAAAATGTATTTTTGGGTGGTACCTTATAGATATAAAATACGACATTTTACCTTTTATAATTTTTTTATCGTTTTTAAAAGAGAGAAAAATCAAAATAAAGTTAGAAAAATATGAAAGGAATATATACAACTTAGTATAATTTTTTTGGATTTTTAATAATTAAGAAAATAAAAGGATAAAATGAAGGGCAAAACGGTCAATATGTACAATATACAATAGGGGCCCAAAACCCGAGTTTCGCATACGAGCTTCGATTTTAATGAAATTGGTCTTGTTTCGAAGGTCTTTGAATGTATATTACTTTAAAAGTGAGTAGACCTAAATCGGACACTGTATGAGAGAGATATGCGCATTTTAAGGTTCATGGTCTCAAACTTGGATTGGGGTTTTATTGATCAATTTTACAAGTTAGTATTTTTTTGATATTTTTCTTTAATTAGTGTTAGTAATATATACATAATAGAGTTGGTTTTATTGGATTTGGAGTTAGTATAAAATATATACGTATAGGGTATTTTAGTTAATATACATGTGAATGTTTACAAGTGAAATTGGCTTCTTATTTAATGCAAATATGAATGCTAAAATGCAGATATTAGTTATGCATGCATGAATGCTAATTACGCCATATATAAGTGGAAATATGCATCTAATTACTCGGGAACAAAGCTCTATTTTCAACTTTTAGAGTGATGAATCACAGATTCATCAATCCTCACCTAAACTGAGCCAAGATCTTCATCTTTGTGTTTCCAAGCTAACCCTGCATGTCTGAGCTCTTGAAAACCCCATCTGGGTTGAGTTTTGTCGAAGAACTGGTACCTAGAGCTCTCGACCTTCACCGACCTCTTGGGACCTCTATGACGGTCCTTGGAGCCATCTGAGCCCCCCAGCATGTCTAGGGTGCTTCCAGGCACCTTCGTGGACATTTTGCAGCTCCAGAGACCACCCGAGGATGGAGGTACACCAGATCGAAGCTGTGAAGCACCATGGTTCTTCCCTGTTCTTCCAAGCTGCTTTCCAGTCGTCTGATCGTGCCCGTCCTCCAGATCCAACATTAGCCGTTGGAAGTTCGTGACACCAGCCATCGTCTAATCTCCAACGTCCACTGCGAACCATCATCGTGCAAGGAGGAGCCGATGCGTGCCCAAGTGGAAGCTCCCAGCCGTTGGATCACCTAGCTGGGGTGTTTCGCACTCTAACCCCCACTTTTTTTGTCTTTTAATTTCAATACAAAAACTTTTATTTGTTGTGTAATAATTTTGTAATATTTACAATTGATCCTCTGTACTTTACATATTTGTACTTAGGTCAAATCCACATCACCTCACATGCCTGTGCACTTGAGGGGGTTGGGTATATTTCACCTAGGCCCTCGAATTTCTTGCATTTCATTTTAGTCCATAATTTTGTAATATTAGTGTAATACTTTTTGGATTTTTTGCAACTGGCCCCTTGAACATTGTATTAATTGATGAAATACCCCTCCGAGTATATATTTTTTGAAATATTTAGGGAAAATACAGTTTTGGTCCTAAACTTCTCTAGGGTATTTATAAATAGTACCATAACTTTAAATATTTGAAAAAAAGACTCCAGGTTGTTTGTAGAATTTATTTTTGTTAAAAATAGTTCCCGTGCCTTAAAAATTTGTAGAAAACTAGGATAAATACCTTATATATTCTTCTACCACACATGTTTTTATTAAGGTATTTTATCCCATATTTATATTTATAAAAAATATAAAAACATAGCTATTTTTCCATGTCTAGCATAGAAAATACAAAAAATAAAAAAAGGTTTTGAAAAATTCTATAATTATATATTTTGTTTATTATTGGTTTTTTGAACCTACAAACTAAAAATACCTAAAAACAGAAAAAGAATGACACTAAAAATTAAAAGCCTCAAAATCTTCGTAAAAATAAAAAAACCAAACTTTTTTCTATCCCTAAACTTTGTCTATTATATTTATTATACATTAAAACAGTTTTGGAAAATTTTGAGGCTGTTAGCTCTTTTTAAATTCCAAAGCAATCCAGCCTATTTAGTCATTGTTTTGACTTTTTTATTCAATTAAAAATCCAAAATTAGCAAAAATTAAAAAACTACAAAATAGTAAAATTATAAAAAAGGACAAAAAAATATTTTATTTGGTGAATTTCGAGTATTTAAAGGTATTTGCATCCGTAAACTAACCAATATAGTGTATTTATACCTATATTTACTAATATCCTAATTAAAATTTGTAAAATTATTAAAAATAAAAAATATTTTTAGTACCTTTTAAAAAAATAAAAAAGGATTGTACCTTAGGGTATTTTCCTAGTTTTGTTTGCATTTTTTATTTTTATCTATATTATTCATATATTATACATACTTATATTATAACTAATTAAAAAGAAAAGGAAAGCTAAAAGTCAAAAAATATAAAAAAGAAAATCTAAAAATTATAAAATTAAATTCTAAAAATATAAAAATAAAAATACATAAAAATAAATAATTAAAAACCTACAAAAGTCATAAAATTATCAAAAACCAAAAAACATTTGTTGTCTCTTTTTGCCAATTTTTATTGCCCATCCCTTGTTCTCCTTGTGTTCGACGCCCTACCGTAGTTGTCACTGTACACATTCCATTGTAGGTTATAATATATTTTGGTATGTATTTTGTTAGTATGGGTTGATTGTTGATGATCACTTGACTCTAGTGAGCGGTCGCCTCAACAACATATTTTCGCTCCTTAGTGAGGATATTTTTAGACCCTCGCCGGAGTTTAGTTCATCACCCCCTAAGCCTCTCCTCCATATCAATGACAAATAATACCAAGCCAAATGTCCCATCCTTTCATAATAACTATGATGTGAAGAGTGAATGCATGGTTTCACATTGACAACACTACAAGAAATGTGTTGCTTTACTAGCACTTCATTGCAACCACTAGTAGTGGGATTAAATCACAATAACATGTGTGAGCAATTTCCCAAAACCAGTGGTCACATAGTTAAATATGCGATCACAAAGTTGAGAAGGCGATTTGGCACATCAATATGTGACCACAATGTGATCGCATATTGTAGTCGCATTGTCGCTAAACAGTTGAAAACCTACATAACAAAACCCCATTTTCTCCCTAACCCAAGACCTCCACCTGACTTCCTCCCTCTCCAAGCCCTAGCTCCGCCCAATCTCCTTCCTCTCTAACACCCTCTCCTCCTCCCTCCACCCCCAACCAGCCCTCTCCTCCTCTCCTGCAGCCCCATCTCAAGTTCCATCCTCTTAACCTTCCTGACCTTAGATAGAATCTCTTCATCCTCCATCTCTAGCCAGCGACGAGCGTCTCTCCCATCCTATTCTCCTGTCTATTAGGTATATTTCTTATCTTTTTGAATTACATAGATTTGATTTTTTTAATGTATGATATTGTTCTCATATGTGATTTACAAATACGAGTTGTAGGTGTGTGTGTGTTGAAGTGCGGGTATTAGTATTTGTGTATATGTGTGTGTGTTGAAGTATGGGTATTACTGTTTGTGTATACGTGTGAGTGTATGCGTGTGTTAGTGTTAGCATCTGTTTTTATATTTGTTTACTTGATGTAAATGCTTAATTTCATTTATGATGTACTCATAATTTTATTTGAATGTAAATATCTTTGTGTATGTTAGACAGGTCCAGCATGTAGATTGCAATTTAGGGTTTTGCACGAAATCGCCCAAAACCTCATTCACACTGGTAGTCCTTCCACACGAGGAGAAGTGGGGTTCTGCACACTAGGAGGCACGTGAAACGCATTCTGGGAAGTGATGCCCCCATCATGTTCGACGAACCGGCCTGAGTGGGTATATTAGATACTTGTTGTAGCATGACACTCAGCCAATTAATCAGAACCGAGAAAAAAATCTTCACGAGGATGACTCGATTTTTAATTTATATCTTGAGCAAGTCCAGGGTCGAACACATGGAGGCAAAGGAACAACTTAGGATCAAATCAGAACAATTAGGTATAGGTTTTCAATGCGTTTTTTTTAAATTTTTATATACAAAATGAAATACGAATGCAAAATGCAAGTGAATTAAGCTAGTAAGAAAACACACAACTTAGCCAATTTAATTTTAATGGGAAATTAATCCAAATTAGCCGAATTGTATTTTTTTATAGAAACCTAATCTGGTGATGAATATGAAACACATTTTTTGGAATTTTAGGAATTAAAATAAAACAATGATAAATGCACATTTTTTATGGGGTTTTATGCAATTTTTCATGCAAACAGAATGCCAAAATTATGAGAATTTTATTGAAAGTGAAACACAATGAAATGAGGTTACAATATTTTTTTTAGAATTTTTTTGACAATATATGAATTTTTATGATTTTTAATGAAAACAGAGTGACCATGAACATTTAATTTCTAATAAATCCATAATATTAATTTATCCAGAGGGCAAATTATTTAAAATATGCATTTTAATAAGCAATCCAGGAGAGTTTGAATTTCGTAAAAGTAATGTATGTAGATTTAATTAAAATCCAATTACTAGAATCACTCTACAATTTATTTAAGGCATAGGACAACTCCAATATTGATGAAAGTTGGACAATAACTAAATCAGATTTCAAGGCATCATATTTGTTTTTTCAGGAATTTTTGGAGTAATCTTGGATGAAATATGAATTTAAGACCCCGCAATGGGTAAAATAAAAAAGTTTTCACTAAAATAATTTTAGTTAATTATCCAAAGCTAAAAAAACAAATAAATAGACAGATGATAGAGAATTAATTGCTCAACAATATGGCACTTTTCATTTAAAAATGATGCAAGAAAGATGTCCAAATTAACATTCAAACACAAGGATGTCCGTGCAAATTCAGAAAACAAAACTTACAAAAAAATGTATATGTACTACTTTACAAATTATAAAACTAATAAAATAAAAATACAATTTTTACGAAAAAATAACCTCTTCCTTCTTCATTGCATTACAGGTTGAGCACGATGGGGGCGGTGGGAGGGTCACATGTGGTGGAGAGGAGGAGGAGCGCTCGTGGCCGAGGGCGGCGGCCGGGATGCGTACTTGCGTGGAGGTTGTGGCGGCGCACGACTGCTTGGGGGTCGACCAGGTGGTCGTTCATGGTGGAAGGAGTCACGGGGCACCGCAGGCGCAATTGCGCGTCCTACGGATGGCGCGACCACTAGGCGACGGGACGACGGCCTCCACGTGCAGTAGCGGATGAAGACTGCCGATGGTCTAGAGGTGGCGGTGGAGCGTTGGAGGAGCAGTGGTGGCGGCTGACAATGGGGGAAGGGGAGGGCCGACCACCTGCTGTTGCTTCTTCTTTTAATTTTTTGATTTAATTTTTAAATTATTTTTAGTTTTCTTAAATAGGGAATGGAACAAAGATGAGAAGATAGTGGTGGTGATGGTGATGGTATGATGGAGGTGATGATGTGGTGGTGATATGATTTGGATTAAGTGTAAACAATAACAAAATGTTAGATAAACTAAAATAACAAGGGAAATGAGAGGGAATACTTATCTGAATTTTTGTTGGAAGGCGGAGCAGCTACAGTAGATTCATGTCGTTGCCTCGATCCGATTAGCGAAAAATTTCGGAGAAGCTATGCGAGCTTGATTGGAAACTCATGATGCGGGGACGGTGGTGACCGCGGATCTTGCCTGAAAGGAGGTCCTCGCTTCGTATCGTGATGGAATGCTGTCATCGATCAACCTAGATGAGCTCACTCCTTTTTCTATAAGAATGGCGGATGGGGAAAAATGAGGATGAAGAGAAGAATAAAAAGAAGAAGAATGGGAGTTAGAAAGATAGTGCAATAGTGATGTTGAATGGAAGTTAATGGTAGAAAGAGAAATTGGAGTAGAGAAAGGAAAATAAATAAAATAAAAAGAAATTAAAAGTTGTCTACTAAAAAATAAAAAAAATAAAGAGAAAAGAGAGTGGAGAATTTACAAAATAAAACAAACAATATATACATTTTTTTACTTTTCTGGTTTTATTTTTTACATTTAAAAAAATATTTACAAATTAAAAAAATAAAATAAAGTACTAGAAATAAAATAAAACACAAAAATGATTTTTTAAGTTTTTTAGTAATTAAGAAAAAGAAAATAAAAAAGGAAGAAAGAAAGAATATTTATAATATATACAATGTACACCTTGGTCCCAAAATCCATATTTTGCAAACAAGCTCCGATTTTAATAAAACCACTTTTGTTGAATATATAATTTTCTAGTTTAAAAATGAGTTTGGTGAATTTGGAGTTCATACTCTCCTTGAAATCTAGGAGTGTTTATTTGAGGTCAATTTTATTTTGTATTTTTGTATTTTTATATATATTTTTATGTACTAGTTAGAGAAATAATTAGCCGAAAAGGAGTTGGAATGAAATTATTAAAAATATATGAAGTTTTGGTCTATTTACATGTGAAAAACTCTTTTATTTTACGATTTTTATTATTGATTTATTTTGTACAACATAATATTTAATAATTAGTGTATTTTATGTACAAGAGTCATTTATTAATTTATTGATTTTATGGGCATTTATTTGAGAATTAGCTCAGGGATTTTGCTAAGATCAATATATTGAGATGATGAATCATGGATTCATCACCCCCCTATACTTAAACTTTGTTAGTCCTCGAGCAAATAAAGAATGAATGAGTTGGATTAACCCTTGACTGTGCATGTGAATACAAGACTTGATCTGTTCAAGAACTCTCGATTTTAGTAATCCTAAAATTCTAAGCTAAACCAATCTCTAGTCAAAAGGTATTCAATTTCCCTAATTATCAGACTTTCTCTGTATACATATATAATAGCGATATGGCATTAAGTGTGGATTGCAATTACAAGAGTAGAGTAGTAACTTCGCCCAAGGTTCCAGTCCAAGAGACTCTCCTAAGAACTCGATCCTCAATACCAGGGAATAAACCATTTCTTGCATCCAATCCACCATCTCTTTAGTCGTCAGACTTAAAAGTGTAGATGGAAGGCCAGTTGGTGGAGGGTATAGGATTGTATCATTTCTTCTCTCCCTCTCATTGGAATAAGGATCCTCTCGAGTGCCTTATTAATTCAACACATGTATTTTTTTGTTTGTTGATCAATGTGTCTATCAAGAGAATTCGGAGTCGTCAGCACTTGTTTTCTTGGGAGTACACCGGGGTGTGTCTCTTTTGAGTATCTAAGATACCTTCGACACTCAGAGTATCACTATACGATGCAGAGCACTTTTTGGGTGCTGGCCCAACTCCTTGGTCCTAATAGCATTTGGTCCAAGTGGAAACTTTGAAATGGTTGGGAGTGCTCGTCTTTGGTGGAAGCTTTATGAGATTTGACTATGTATGATGAGATCTTTTCTTCCAACATTTCTTTCTTTGTTCCTTTTCTTTGCTTTTGGCTAGCTCCACTGCTTTTACCAAGAGTTGACGCGCACTCAACAATTTTTAGATTTCATCACACCCTGCCACATAAATAAATGTCAAGAGATAGTTCAAGAACCATGTTCTCATACTGGCTAAAGGTACTGACACTCATGTTTCATGAAGCCTTCATTGATTTTATCCCATCCTCGAGCATCATAAAATCAGGTCCAAACTCAAATCCCTAATCCCAGTTCCTCAAGTGAAATTTCAACTCATCTCATCATAATTTTAGTCGTGTATGTGAGATATTGATCATATTCTTAAGATAGAGACTAAGTGTGCAATATAATACACAAATCTTTCAAACCAGGTAAATATGAATAATTAAGTCAAAGACCCTAATGACTAAGGGTGGTTAACTCAAAATCTCAAGACCTCATAAACCAAGTGTTCTTGAACTTCGCTAGTCTTGTGAGAATGTGTAAGTGTCAGGGACTAAACCAACTCATCAGTTAGTTTTTTGTGATTTTGATTGTTGTGATTTTTGGATTTTTTATTTTTTTTAAAGAAAGGAAAAGACGAAAGAGAGTTTTTTTTCTAAAAAGGTTTTTGCTTATTTTTTCAGAAGTCTTTTTTTAAAAAGAAAGGTAAATAAGAAAGGGCACTCATTTAAAAAAAAGATATTTTTTTTGTTTTGAAAGGAAAGAGGAAAAGAATTTTTTAAAAAGTTTTTTTGACATATAGATTTTTTTGAAAATGTTTTTTATTTTTTTCAAAAGTATATATATATGTATATATATTGAAAAATGAGAGTTTTTAGTTTTTTTTGAAAAAAATTGTTTTATAAAAGTTTTTTTATAACTCTTATTTACAACAAGTTACCCATAAACCCTTATTTTATTTACAAACAAGTCAAAGTACAAGCTATAGGTAAAGTATATATGTAATATATACAAAGCCCTTATACTTAACATATGCTATGTCCTCGTGGCACTAGGTGACAAAAAACCATAGATCGTACTAAGCATAAGCGAGTGAAAAGAATAGAAGAGAAAAAGAATATAAGAGCTTTGGAGAATATGCAATGGGCATCGATCTCCTATACTTAGGTTCTGGTCAGCCTAAGCATTGGAGAGAACACAAGATTGGGGTACCGATGAGGGTGGGAAAGAAGATACAAAAAAAATAAAAGAAGAGATGGAGCAACTCGGGTCACTCACCCCCCTATACTTAGGATCTAGTCGTCCTAAGTATAGACAAAAAATGAAAATGATACGGAACTGGGGCGAGTGTTGTGAATCACGGGGGAGGGAGGGAAATAAAAGAAAGAAAAACTATACAAGGAGCAGTGAGAATAAACAAGGATCGAGAAGGTTTGTGGTGGACCCTCTTGCGAGAGCGAGGGGGTGGGTAGTATACATATGTGTCGCTGTCATAATCATCCTCAGAGAAATAATAGTGAGGGGTAGGGAATGTCCAACGAGGGTCGACACACGGCTGCTTGCTCAAATATGGCTTAAGAATAGCCGAACTGAGCTCACTCATATAGATCACCTCATCCGGACCTGATGAGGACTCCTCAGAAAGTTCCTTCTCTAGTATGTCGAAGGCAATTTTCTTAGCTGGTTTTCTAGAGCCTAGAGCATCAAGAGGAAGAGGAGAGTGATATGTCTTGAGGAGTTCGGGGGAACACCTCGAGGATTCAGTACTCTTATTCTTCTTCTTTCCAGATGATCGACTAGAGGATGGAGCATCCAATTTCTTGAGATTGGTCCCGGTTGTGTCTTGGTGTAGGTCTTGGATGTAGTGTGTGTGAGGTGCTGACCGGAGGTTCATCATCAAACGAGTCACCATATGCATTGTAATACAACTGCAGGTCAGCACACACCTCTGGTATGACATAGTGTTTTCAGTTGGTTTGGCATTGAACGGCTCATGTTTCGGATCATCTATTAGTTAAGGAAATAAAAAATGATCGTGTCTGACTCAGGGGCAGCTTCTGGTTGTGAGTTCTCTCTAGAAGTTGTCACGGTGGTGGTGATGCAAGCAGTGGGTGATGTGGAGGTGTAGGGAGTCTCTGAACCAATGGTCGTTGATGAATCCACGATTCATCATCTCAATATATTGATCTTAGCAAAATCCTTGAGATAAATCTCAAATAAATGACCATAAAATCAATAAATTAACAAAATGACTCTTGTAAATAAAACACACTATATATTGTATATTATATTGTACAGAATAAATTAATAATAATAAACCATAAAATATAAGAGTTTTTCACCTATAAATAGTCCAAAACTTCATATATTTTAGTTAATTTTATTTCAACTCCTTTTTGGCTAATTCTTTCTCTAACTTATTTATAAAAATGTATAGAAAAATACAAAAATATAAACAAATTTCACCTCAAATAATACTCCCAGATCCCAAAGAGAAAAACGCGTAAAGTCCAACTTCTCGGTCAAATTCTCGCTCCGTATGAACTCCAAATTCATCAAACTTACTTTTAAAGTTTAAGTCAAAAAAATATCTATCCAATGAAAGTAGTTTCATTAAAATCGAAGCTCGTTTGCAAAATTTGAGTTTTGGGATCTAGAAGTACATCGCATATAATGTACACATTTTTCTTTTCTCATTCTTTTAATTACTAAAAAATCCAAAAAATTATTTTTATATTTTATTTTGTTTATAGTATTTTATTTTTATTTTTATTTTATAAATATCTTTCATTAAAAATACAAAAAAAATAAATTAGAAAAGCAAAAAATATACTTATGATTTGTTTTATTTTGTAAATTCTCCATTCTCTTTTCTCTTTATTTTATTTTATTTTTTAGCCTACTTCATTTTCTTGTCTTTGTTTACTTTTCATTCTCTACAATAACCTCCCATTCCACTCCATCTCCTCCACCATATTATTTAACCTCCCATTGAACTCCACCATTCCACCATGTTTCTAACTTCCATTTTCCCTCTTATTCTTCTTCTTTTCATTCTCATTTTTCATCATTCGCCACTCTTAGAGAAAAAGGAGAGAGCTTGCAGTATTTTATCGGTGACAACAACTGAGCATCGTCCTCAAGCGACGACCTCCTTCAGGCGAGATTCGTTGCGACCACCATCCTACGTCACGAGTTTCCCATCAAGCTCACATAGCTTCTCCATTTTTTTGCCAATCGGATCGAGGCCACGACATGAGTCCAGCATAGTCGCTCCGCAAATCCGGCGAATCACAAGTAAGTTTTCTATCTTCTTCTCATTTTTAAATTTTTTGTTATCTAACGTTTTTTTGTCTAAGTTATCTTCATTTTTTTACATCCAAATCACACAATCATCACCACCACCATCATCTTTTCATATTTGTTTTATTTCCTGTTTAAAACAAAAAAAATCAAAATCACATCAGTCAAATCATAAAAAAATAAAACGAAAAGAAAAGAAAAATATGCTACAACAGGTGGCCGATCCCATCTCCTCCTCCACCCTCGGCCACCGTTGCAGACCTCCAAGCGTTGTCGTCCACCTGTTGCCTTCCTCCAGGCTGCCAGCAGCTCGTCCACCGCCCCAGCGGCTCTCCGCCCTGTCCACTAGCTGCAGTCGCCCCAGCCGTGGCGCACCTACGCCCGCTCCAGCCACCACCTACACCTCCATCTCCATCTAGCCACCGTGTGCCATCTTGCAGGCCCTCTGCCGCAGCCATCAATGGTTGCAGGCCCCCCCTTCCTCCTCCCTCCGCGCGTTCCCCATTGCCAGCTTGTAACACTTGCTGCCTCTCCTCTGCCAACTTGCGGCGCGCTTCCAGTGCGATCGCGCTCCTCCCACCTCGTCCTCTAAGTCGCACCTTTGCCTATCCTCCACCCACGGTCACACGCACTGTTATCCCTCCTGCATGACCTCAGCGTACGGCCGCCGACGCTCCATCGCTCTAGCCTTTCATCGTCACACTGAGATCTCTTACGCCCACCGCCAAAGGTGTCGTTCACCCCATCGTGTCCTAACTACAAGAAAGTTGTCTTCTTCGATTTTTTATTTTATTATGAAATTTGCAATTTCTCCCCTATAAGTTTTTATATTTCCAAAGTGCCCATGCACAATTTGCATTATCGATTTTAATTTCTGAATTTGCATGGATACCCCTATGTTTGCATACTAGTTTTCCATTTTGCATCATTTCTTTAATAGAAAAACATGTTGTTGAGCAACTAATTCTCTATCATCTTGCCAATTATTTGGATTTTTGTGAGCATCGAGCAATTAATTAAAATTGTTTAGGTGAAATATTGTATATTTTACCCAATTTGTGCTCTTAAATTAATATTTAAATCACAATTGCTCCAAAAATTCCAGAAAATCATAAATGATGCCATGAAATATGCTTAAATTACTTTCCAAATTTCATGTTAATTAGAGTCGTCTTATGCCTTAAATAAATTATAGAGTAATTTTAGTAAACGGATTTTAATTAAATCCATAAAAATTATTTTTATGAAATTCCAACTCTCTTGGATTGCATATTACAATATCTTGTTGAGATAATTCACTCTCTGGATAAATTCATAATATGGAATTATTAGGAATTAAATACTCGTGGTCACTCTTTTTCATTAAAAAATCATAAAAAATCATATATTGTCAAAAAATTCCAAAAAATATTGTAATCTCATTGTGTCATGTTTGTGTTTCAGTAAAATTTCCATAATTTTTTGCATTCTATTTGTGAGAAAACTGCGTGAAAACCCATAAAAAGTGTGCATTTTCATTATTGCATTTTAAAACAAAAATTCCAAAAAAATATTTTGCATTCATCATTGGATTAGGTTTCTAAGAAAAATATAATTTGGATAAATTGGATTAATTACACATTAAAAATAATTTGGCTAAGTTGTTTGTTTTCTTATTAACTTAATTCAACCGTATTTATATTCGTATTAATTTTACATATAAAAAAATACAAAAAATCCGTATTGGAAACCTAGACCTAAGTGTTCTGAATTATTCCAAAGTTGTTCCTTTGCCTCCCTATGTTAGGTTCTGGACTTGTCTGAGATATAAATTTAAGCTGATTCCTCTTCACCGAGGCAATTAATTCGGTTCTGCATGATTCGCTACGTACCCATATTACAGTGAGTATAAATTATATCACGTATTTAGAGATTCGTCAGATGACGCCATTTTTGGGAAGACAAACGGTTTAGGGTTTAATTTAGAAAATTAGATTTAGGTTTTCTCTCGCTCGGGTAGTCTAAACCTCGAGCCACCTTGTAATTAATCCATTTTCCTTCTTTTCTCACAATTATTTTTCTGCTCATCTTTGTATATATTTTGTTATTTATCTCTCTAATATAAATTCTATTTTCCTTGCAAGTGCCCAATGAACTTGGAATGCATCTGAGGTCGACGGATGTGACACGTGCCGACTGTTGAAGATTGATTAAGGCATCTTTAGATTATTTTTTGAGAGCATTTTCATTTTTGTAAAATTTTGCAATTATTGTGTTGTAATAATTTAGGTAATTTACTCATTTATAGTGGCTCTTGTTTGAGAGCTTGCGCTTGTATCTGGACTGGACATTTGACCCATTCGTGGTCGTGTGGTTGATTGATGTAGAATAGGACTTGCACTCGCGACTCTTAGACCTTTTTTACTAGAATATTTTTATTGCTTATGATCGTAATCTTTAGGACCACACATCACATTTAAACAAGACACACTTAGACCGCATAGCTATTAGTCCAAATTAAATTGTTCATCACTCGCTAACAGAACTACCTGTCTAGGAACAGTTTTCTTGTTTGCATGTCATATAGTATACAATTTCAATTCTGTGCTGCATCCCGCATGTAGAGCGGGAGGATCATTGTAAGTCTTCTGAAGTGGGCATGCATCGTTGATTTCACTATTTTCATTAGTTTTTCTCGACTCCCTTCTCCTTGGTTTTGAAACTTAGGTTAAAAGGAAATCGAGAGTGATCGTTAGACGTGCTATGTTTGGTGGATTAACAAAGTGATAACCAAACTAAAATCGGGAAAGCTAATCAGAGTTGACCAAAAATGATTAAAATTAACACTTGTTTTTGGGAAAGTAAAACTCTCATTATGCTTGTGCTAGTGTGATCATTGAGAGGTGAGGACGCATCCCTAGGATAGTGCCCAAAACCTACTTTTTAGCCTTGTGTAATTGAACGTATATCTTGATTTATCACCTAATTAAAATTGAAATGATAACCGGCCGGACTCTTGTGACCATCACAACGTTGAGTAGGTGAACTCAGTGTTAGCTCTTGTGTTTGTCTGTTTGCATGTTATTATGTGCACTTGCACACTTTCTTCCTCGATCCGTTTCATTCTGTCATCCCTCTTCAAAGATGTCAGGATATTGGTCATCATATCCAGGTCACTCTTCTTCGACCATATTCTGTTCATCTCTACCCTATTATTCCTCCTCATACTTACACCTCGACCGTGAAGTCAGAACTCCGACTGACTTCTCCACTTCTTCATACTTCTCACCTACCCTACATTCTTACAACCCTGACCCATATACACCCCGGATTGACTCACCATATTCTCGTCCACTTGCTGAAATCAAAGAATAAATCGAAGAGCAATCCACTGTTGAGATGAATGATTGGCAGAACCAGTTGCCCCCATAGACCTCATTTTCATCTCGAGTTGGGACCGGACAACAATTGACCTATACACAGGCCGACTTGACCTTAGGGTACAACATCGTCGACCAAAAATACCGAATGGATAGCTACACTACATGATCTTTCTGAATTGATCGACTTTAGCCATCAAGCTTACATTGACCATCCTTCAAACCACCCATTCTGAGGGCCGACATATAAAGGGGATTGGATTCATGCGACTAATTTACAGACCCTCTGTCTACCGACCAATAGCTGCCATATAGATGAGCCATACTCAACCCAACATTACACGCCTGAGTCAAGGTGTGTTGAGTATAAGATCCTGAGTTCTCAGCAGTATCCTCCAGCTGAGCAGACATCTCTCATGATGTGTCATGAGAACTTATTGGAGGATGATATTTCTAGACCTATCAATAATCCATGTATAAAAGTGGATCATGGATTTCACGGATAGAATTTTCAAAAGCCGGAAGACATCGGATTAACTACACATCATATACAGCCGGAGTCCCTTCTACCTCCCTCTTCTACTAACCACTTTCCCTCCAAACTAGAGTCTGTACATTCTTCTATTCCTTCTTCACCTATCAAAAAGACCAAAAAATGAAAAATCCAAAAACATCATAAAAATTGAAAATGGAAAAGATCTAAAAAAATTGGACCATGTAGTTAGGGAAGCACTTGATAGAAAGTTGATTTTTGAGCTTCTCTTAATAATGGCCATTGAACACTTTCCCGACCTCAAAAGACTTGCGAGAAGTAAATTGATGCTTAAAAGTTCAAGCAATAAGAGAACAAGGACTGAGAAACATGTGTCTATGGCCACCACTTTGATGATAGGGAGAAAAACCAAGAGACGTAGAGCAAAGCGGTTACCTAGGGTCGATTGTGAAATCAAAGATACTACCTTCACCCATGCAAGATCAATGATGACAACCAATAAATATCCTCCCGACCTCCGTGTTTGCCAAGCTCAAACTTGGATCTGCCAAGAAGTCAAGAGAGATCTTTTAGTTGGATGATCGGTCCATTAAATAGTCGAGAAGAACCATTTCAGTCATCACTACTTTCTAAGGTGCTCTACTGCAAGTAGACTTCACGATCATTGATATTGATCACCGGGGAGAGTTCACCCAATCTCCGATTATTCTTGGGAAGTCGTTCTTAGCCTTGGCTAAGGCAACTATAGATTGCGAGACTCGGAAGATCGATTTCACTGCATTGGGAGCACTCCGACCTCACCCAATCTCTGAGGACACACGATATTCTAAGGTAACCCGTAAAGTCGCAGACAGCCATGACCTCTGAGAGACAGTTGAGTCCTGCCTCTCTACTACACCTGAGATACCGACTGTCAAGACGACCATTGGTTCAGAGACTCCCTACACCTCCACATTACCCATTGCTTGCATCATCACTACCGTGACAACTTCTAGAGAGGAGTCACAACCAGAAGCTGCCCTTGAGTCGGACATGATCATCTCTGATTTCCTTGACTATTTAGATGATCTGACGCATGAGGCGATAAATGCCAAGGCAACTGAGAACACTATGCCATACCAGAGACGTGTGTTGACCCTGCGGGAGTATTTGACTCATCTGATGATGAACCTCTGGTCAACACCTCATATACATTACATCTAGGACCTACACCAAAAGAGACAACCGGGACCAAATTGACCAATCTCGATAAATCGGTTGCTCCATCCTCTATTTGGTCATCTGGTAAGATGAAGAGTATTGATTCATCAAGGAGTTCCCATGAACTCCTTAAGACGTATCACACTCCTCTTCCTCTTTATGCTTTAGGTTCTAGAAAATTGGCTAAGAAAGTTGCCTTCGACATACCAGAGAAGGAACTTTCTGAGGAGTCCTCTTCAGGTCCGAATGAGGTGATCTATATGAGTGAGCTCAGTTCGGTTATTCTTAAGCCATATTTGAGCAAGCAGCCATGTATCGACCCTCGTTGGATGTTCCCTGCCCCTCACTATTATTCCCTTGAGGATGATTCTGACATCGACACATATGTATACTACCCACCCCCTTGCTCCCACAAGAAGGTCCGTCGCAAACCTTCTTGATCCTTGTATATTCTCTCTCCTTCTTATATAGTGTTTCTTTATTTTATTTCCCTCCCTCTCCGTAATTCGCATCACTCATCCCAGTTCTGTATCATTTTCATTTTGTGGCTATACTTAGGATGACTATATTCTAAGTATAGGGGGTGAGTGACCCGAGTTGCTCTTTATTTTCTTTTTATTTTCTTTTTGTACATTCTTCTCCCTCTCATCGGTCCCCTAGTCTTGTGTTCTATCCCATACTTAGGCTGACCAGAGCCTAAGTGTGGGGGGCCGATGCCCTTGTGTATTCTCCAACGCTTTTATATTCTTTTTCTCTTCTATTCTTTTCACCCACATGCTTAGTACGAGCTATGGCTTTTTGTCACCTAGTGCCATGAGGACATAACACATGCTAAGTATAGGGGGGTTTGTATATATTACATATATAGTTTACCTATAGCTCGTGCTTGACTTGTTTGTAATTAAAATAAGGGTTTATGGGTAAATTATTGTAAATAAGAGTTATAACAAAAAAACATTCTCATAAAAACTTTTAAAAAAACTAAAAACTCTCCTTTTACAAAATAAATGCATATATATACATTTTTGAAAAAAAATGAAAAAATAGTTTCAAAAAAATCTCTTTTTAAATTTTTTAAAAAATCTTCCTCTCTCTTTTCAAAAAAAATCAAAAATGTGTATCCTTTCTTATTTACCTTTTTCTTTTCAAAAAATCGTTTGAAAAAAAAAACAAAAAGCTTTTTTCGAAAATTTTAAAAAAGCTTCTTTTTTCTTTTCATTTCTTTTAAAAAAACACAAAAATCAAAATCACAAAAAAACTAACTAATGGGTTGGTTTAATCCCTGACACTTACACATTCACACAAGACTAGGGAAGTTCAAGAATACTGGTTTATGTGGTCTTGAGATTTTAAGTTAACCAACCTTAGTCATTATGGTCTTTGACTTAATTATTCATATTTCCCCGTTTTGGAAGATTTGTGTGCTATATTGCATGCTTAGTCTCTACCTTAAGAATATGATCAGCACCTCATGTACACAACTGCAGTTACAATGAGATGAGTTGAAATTTCACTTGAGGAACGGAACGAGGGATTTGAGTTTGGACCTGATTTTATGATGCTTGAGGATGAGATAAAATTGATGAAGGCTTCATGAAATCTGAGTGTTAGTACCTTTAGCCAATATGAGAACATGGTTCTTGTACTATCTCTTGACATTTACCTATGTGCCAGGGTGTGATGAAATCTAAAAAAATTGTTGATAGTGTGCGCCAACTTTTGGTAAAAGCAGTGGAGCTAGCCAAAATTTCAGAAAAAAAGAAAGAAATGTTGAAAGAAAAGCTCTAACCATACAAAGTCATATATCAAGAGCTTCCACCCAACCATTTCAAATGTCCACTTGGACCACCGCTATTAGGACCAGGAGTCGGGCTAGCACCCAAAAGGTCTCTGCATCGTATAGGGATACGAGTATGGGTGTCGAAGGTATCTTAGATTCTAAAAAGAGATACACCCCAGTGTACTCCCAGAAAACAAGTGCAGACGACTCTGAATTCTCTTGACGGACACACTAAACAACAACTAAAAAATACACATGTGAGTTAATAAGGTAGACGAGAGGAGCCTTGTTCCAATGAGAGGTAGAGAAGAAATGACACAATCCTATGCCCTCCATCTACTAGCCCTCCATATACACTTTTAAGTCTGCCAACTAAAGAGACGATGCATTGGATGTAAGAAATGGTTTATTCCCTAGTGTTGAGGATCAGGTTCTTCGGTGAGTTTCATGGATTGGAACCTTGGGTGAAGTTACGGCTCTACTCATGTAACTGTAATCCACACTTAAAGTCATATCCCCATTATATATGTATACAGAGAGAGTCTGATGATTACGTAAATGGGATACCTTTTGACTAGAGCTTGGTTCAACTTAGAATTTTAGGATCTCTAAAACCGAGAGTTCTTCAACAGATCAAGTTCTATATTCACATGCACAGTCGTAGGTTAATCCAACTTATCCATTCTTTATTTGCTCGAGGACTAGCAAAGTTTAAGTATAGGGGGGTGATGAATCTACGATTCATCATCTCAATATATTGATCTTAGCAAAATCCCTGAGCTAAATCTCAAATAAATATCCATAAGATCAATAAATTAACAAAATGACTCTTGTAAATAAAATACACTAACTATTATATATTATGTTATATAAAATAAATTAATAATAAAAAGCCGTAAAATAAAGGAGTTTTCACATATAAATAGCTCAAAAATTCATGTATTTTTAATAATTTTATTTCAACCCCTTTTTGGCTAATTCTTTCTCTCTTATTTAAAAAAATATAGAAAATACAAAAAATATAAAACAAACTCAAATAAATACTCCTAGATCGCAAAGAGAAAAAGTTGTAAAGTCCAACTTCCCGACCAAATTCCCGCTTCGTATGAAATTCAAATTCATCAAAATCACTTTTAAAGCTTAAGTTAGAAAATTATCTATCCAATGAAAGTGGCTTCATTAAAATCGGAGCTCGTTTGCAAAATTTGAGTTTTGGAACCTAGGTGTACATTGTATATAATGTACATATTTTTCTTTTCTCATTTCTTTCATTACTAAAAAATCTAAAAAATCATTTTTGTATTTTATTTCTAGTATTTTATTTTTATTTTTGTAAATATCTTTCATTAAAAATACAAAAAAAAATAAAATTTGAAAAGTAAAAAACATGTACATATTGTTTGTTTTATTTTGTAAATTCTCCATTCCCTTTTTCCTTTATTTTAATTTATTTTTTAGCCTACTTTATTTTCTTTTCTTTATTTATTTTTCATTCTCTACAATAACCTCTCATTCCACTCCATCCCCTCCACCATTTTCTTTGATCTCCCATTCATCTACATCATTTTATTTAACCTCCCGCTCAACTCCACCATTCCACCATGTTTCTAACTCCCATTTTTTCTCTTTTTATTCTTCTCTTCATTCTCATTTATCCTCATCCACCATTCTTAGAGAAAAAAGAGATAGCTTGGAGTGTTTTGTTGGTGACAGCGACAGAGCATCATCCTCAAGCGATGACGTCATTCATGCGAGATCCGCGGCGACCACCATCCTGTGTCACGAGTTTCCCATCAAGCTCGCATAGCTTCTCCGATTTTTCTCATCAATCGATCGAGACCACAACAGGAGTCCAGCGTAGATGCTCCGCAAATTCGGCGAATCATAGGTAAGTTGTCTATCTTCTTCTCATTTTTATTATCTAACATTTTTTATCTTAGTCATCTTCATTTCTACGTCCAAATCACACCATCACCATCACCACCATCATCTTTTCATATTTGTTTTATTTTCTGTTTGAAAACAAAACAAAATTAAAATCATAGCGGTTAAATCACAAAAAAAAATAAAAAAGGAAAAAAACTATCGCAGCAGGTGGCTGGTCCCATCTCTTCCTCCACTGTCGGCCACCGCTGCGGTCCTTCAAGCGTCGTCGTCCACTTGTTGCCTTCCTCTAGGTTGCCAGCAACTCGTCTGCCGCCCCAGTAGCTCTCCGCCCTGCCCATTAGCCACTGCCGCCCCAACCATGACCCATCTGCATCTCCCCAGCTCCAGCAGCCACTGACACCTCCCTCTCCATCCAGCCACCGCATGCCATCTTGCAAGCCCTCCACCGTAGCCACCTGCGTTTGCAAGCCCCCCTTCCTCCCCCATCTGTGTGTTCCCCCACGCTAGCATGCAACACATGTTGTCTCTCCTCCGCCAACTTGCGGCCAGCGACGTGCTTCCAACACGGTCGCGCTCCTCCCTCCTTGTCCTCTAGGTCGCACCTCCGTCAGTCCTCTACGCGCGGCCATGCGTGCCACCGCCCCTCCTACACGACCTCATGGCGCAGTCGCCGGTGCTGTAGCCATTTGCCGTCGCACGGAGATCTCTTCCGCCCATCGCCAATGGCCATAGATCACCCCATCGTGCCATAACTGCAAGAAGGTCGTCTTCTTCGTTTTTATTTTATTGTGAAATTTGCAAGTTCTCCCCTATAAGTTTTTGTATTTCCAAAAGTGTCACTGTACACAGTTTGTATTGTCAGTTTTAATTTCTCAATTTGCGGATACCCCTGTGTTTGCTAATAAATTTGGACATCCATTTTGCATCATTTATTTAATAACAAAATAGCATCTGTTGAGCAAGTTATTCTCCATCATTCAGTCATTTATTTGGATTTCACGAGCATCATATAATTAAATAAAATTGTTTAAGTGAAATATTACATATTTTACCCAATTTGTGGTCTTGAATTAATATTTAACTTAGATAGCTCCAAAAATTCCTCAAAAATAAAAAATGATGCCTTGAAATGTGTTTAAATTATTTTCCAAAATTCATGTTAATTGGAGTTGTCTTGTGCCTTAAATAAATTATAGAGTGATTTTAGTAAATGATTTTAATTAAATCCACATAATTTATTTTTGTGAAATTCCTACTCTCCTGGATTGCATATTACAATATCTTGTTGATATAGTTCGCTCTCTATATAAATTGATAATGTGGATTTATTAGGAATTAAATACTTACAACCACTTTGTTTTCATTAAAAATTCATATATTGTCAAAGAATTCCAAAAAATACTATAGTCTCATTGCATCATGTTTATGTTCCAATAAAATTTTCCTAATTTTTTGCATTCTATTTGTGTGAAAAAATACGTGAAAACCCAAAAAAAGTGTGCATTTTTCATTGTTGCATTTTAAAATCAGAAATTCCAAAAAAAATATGTTTTGCATTTCATCATTGGATTAGATTTCTAGGAAAAAATAAAATTGGGATAAATTGGATTAATTTCACATTAAAATTAATTTGGCTAAATTATGTGTTTTCTTATTAACTTAATTTAACTGCATTATGCATTCGTATTAATTTTGCATATAAAAAATACCAAAAATCCGCAATGGAAACCTAGACCTAAGTGTTCTGAATTAATCCAAAGTTGTTCCTTTACCTCCCTGTGCTCGACCTCGGACTTTCTCGGGATATAAGTTTAAGCCGAGTCCTCTTTACCGAGACATTTGATTTTGTTCTACATGATTCGCTAAGTACTCATATTACAACGAGTACAAATTATATCATGTATTTAGCGATTCATCAGTTGTCTAGAAGTCAACTGTCATCGAGAACAAGGCTGACGCATGTATAGTAGAGAGACAGAACTCAACTGTCTCTCAGAGGACACGGTTGTCTGCGACTTTACGGGTTACCCTAGATTATCGTGTGTCCTCAAAGATTGGGTGAGGTCGTAGTGCTCCCAATGTAGTGAAATCGATCTCCCGAGTCTTGTAATCTATAGTTGCCTTAGCTAAGGCTAGGAACGGCTTCCGGAGAATGATCTGAAACTGGGTAAACTCTCCTCGGTGCTCAATGTCAATGATCATGAAGTTCATCTGGAATAGAGCATCTTGGAAAGTAATGATGTCTGAAATAGTTCCTCTTGGCCATTTAATGGACCGATCAGCCAACTGAATGATCTCTCTTGACTTCTTGGCAGATAAGAGTTTGAGCTTGGCAAACACGGAGGTCAGCAGGATATTTATCGGTGATTCATCATTGATTCTTGCATGGGTGAAGGTAGTGTATTTGATTTCACAGTCAAACTTAGGAAACTGCTTCACTCTATGGCTCTTGGTTTTTCTCCCTATTACCAAAGAGGTGGCCATAGATACTTTGTCTCTCTTATTCTTTGTCCTCTTATTTCTCGGCCTTCTAGGCATCAATTTACTTCTCACGAATCTTTTGAGGCAGGAAAGTGTTCAATGGTCATTATTAAGGGAAGCTCAAAAATTAACTCTCTATCAATCACTTCCCTAACTGCAGGGTGCATTTTTTAGATCTTTTCCTTTTTCAATTTTTATGGTGTTTTCAAGTTTTTTAAAATTTTTAATCTTTTTGATAGGTGATGGAGGAATAGGAGAATGTACAGACTCTAGTTTGGAGGGAAAGTGGTTACTGAAGAGGGAGGTAGAAGGGACTCTAGTTGTACATGACGTGTGGTCAATCCGGTGTCTTCCAGGTTTTCAAAATTAAATCCGCAAAATCCATGATTCACTTTCATATATGGACTCTTGATCGGTCTAGAAATGTCATCCTCCAATAAGTTCTCATGATAAATCATGAGAGAAGTCTGCTCAGTCGGAGGATGTTACTGAGAACTCGGGATATCATACTCAATACACCTTGACTCAAGCATGTAATGCTGGGTTGAGTATGGCCCATTTGTGTGGCAGATGTTGGTTGGAGCATCATAAGGTGGAGTCAGTAAACAGGGGGTCTGTAAATTGGTCGCATGAATCCAATCCCCTGTATATGTCGGCTCTCTGAATGGGTGATATAAAGGTTGGTCATTATGGGCTTGATCACTCAGGTCAATCAAGTCAGGAAGATCATATGGTACAGGCCTCTCCATTCGGTTTGTTTGGCCAACTATATTTTACCCTAAGGACAAGCCGGGATGTGTATATGTATACTGTTGTACGATCCCAACTTGAGGTGAGAATGTGGTCTGTGGGGGCAATTAATTCTGCCAATCATTCATCTCAACAGTGGCTTGCTCTTTGATTTGCTCCTTGATTCCAGCAAGCGGACGAGAATATGGTGAGTCAATCCAAGGTGGATGTGGGCTAGGGGTGTAAGAATGTGGGGTAGGTGAGAAGTACGAAGAAGTGGGGAAGTCAGTCAGAGTTCTGACTTCACGGTCAGGGTGTGGGTATGAGTAGGAATAAGAGGGCGGAGATGATCGGAATATGGTCGAAGAAGAGTGACCTGGATATGATGACCAATATTATGACATCTTTGAAGAGGGATGGGAGAATGAAGTGGATCGAGGAAGAAAGTGTGCGATTGCACCGAATAACACACAAACAGACAAACACAAGAGCAAACCCTGAGTTCACCTACTCAACGTTGTGAGGGTCACAAAAGTCCGACTGGTTATCTTTTCAATTTTAATTAGGTAATAAATCAAGATATACATCCAATTATGCATGGCTTAAAAAGTAGGTTTTGGGCACTTCCTAGGGATGTGTCCTCACCTCTCAACATCACAATAGCACAAGCATACACTGAGGTTTCTGCAAGGGTTAATTTTAGTTAATTTTTTGGTTAACTCTGATTAGCAGTCCTGATTTAAGTTCAGTTATCACTTGATTAATCCACCAAACACGGCATGCCTAACGATCAATCCTGGTTTTCTTTTAACCTGAGTTTCAAACCCAAGGGGAAGGGAGTCGAGAAAAACCGATGCAAATACTGAAATCAATGATGCATTCCTAGTTCATAAGACTTACAGTGATCCTCATGATCTACATGCTGGGATACAATGCAGAATTAAAACTTTATACTATGTGAGGTGCAAATGAGAAAACCTTTCCTACACAAAGCAGTTCTATTAGCGAGTGACAAACAAATTAATTTGGACTAATAGCTCTACGATCTAAGTGTGTTTCGTTAAATGTGATGTGTGATCCTAAAGATTACAAGCACAAGCAATAAAAATATTCTAGTAAAAATGCACTAAGAATTAGGAGTGCAAGTCCAATTCTATGCCAATCAACCACACAACCACGACCAGGTCAAATGTCCAGTCTTGATATAAGCGTGAGATCTCAAACAAGACTTGTTGTAAAGAGCGAATTACCTAAATTATTACAACATAATACTTACAAAAATTTATAAAAATGGAAATGCTCTCAAAGATAAATTAGAAATTCCTTGATCTTCAGTAGTCGACGCCTGTCACATCCGTCAACCTCCGATGCACTCCAAGACCATGAGGCCCTCGTAAAGAAAATGGAATTATATTAGAGAGATAAACAAATATATATATAAGAAGAGAAACAATCGAGAATAAAAAAATGGATTAATTACAAGATGGCTCGGGGGTTAGACACCCGAGTGAGAGAAAACCTAAATCTAATTTTCTAAAATTAAAATCATGAGTCGTTTGCCTCCCCAACAATGCACCATCTGACAAATGTGCCTGAGTTGGTATATTAGGGGGCTCATTGTAGCACGACACTCAACCTATTAATCAGAATCGAGAAAAGATCTCCCGTGAGGAGAACTCGGTTTTTATTTTATATCCCGGGCAAGTTCAGGGTCGAACACGGGGAGGCAAAAGAACAACTTTGGATCGAATCATAACAATTAGATCTTGGTTTCCAATGCGATTTTTTTATATGCCAAATGAAATGCGAAAGCAAAATGCGGGTGAATTAAGTTAATAAGAAAACACACAAATTAGCCAATTAATTTTAATAGAAAATCAATCCAAATTAGCCAAGTTATATTTTCCCTAGAAATCTAATACAGTGATGGAAGCAAACACATTTTTTATGAATCTTAGGAATTAAAATGCAATAATGAAAACACACACTTTTACGGGTTTTTATGCAATCATTTGTGTAAACAGAATGCCAAAATTATGAAAATTTTACTGAAAGTTAAACATGATGAGCAGTGATTTTTTTGATTTTTTGACAATATATGAATTTTTTTATGAATTTTTAGATGAAAACAGAGTTTCTGTGAGCATTTAATTTCTAATAAATCCACAATATCAATTTATCCAAGGAGCGAATTATCTCAAAAAGGTATTTTAATAAGAAATCCAGAAGAGTTAGAATTTCACAAAAATAATGTGTGGAGTTTAATTAAAAATCAATTACTAAGATCACTCTATAATTTATTTAGGGCACAAGGCAACTCCGATTTAGATGAAATTTGGAAAGTAATTAAAGTGCAATTCAAGACATCATATTGATTTTTGATAAATTTTTAAAGCAATCATGAATGAAATATGAATTTAAGACCTCACAGTGGATAAAATAAATAAGTTTTCACTAAAACAAAACTATTTAGTAAATGCTCACAAAAATCCAAATAAATAGCTAGATGATTAATAATTAATTGCTCAACAACATGACATTCTCATTAAAAAATGATGCAAGAAAGACATTCAAACACAAGGGTGTCTGCGCAAATTCAGAAAATAAATCTTACAAACAAAACATGTACAAGGACTACTTTGTAAATAAAGAAAACTAATAAAATAAAAATACAATTTTTATGAAATAAAAAATAATCTCTTCCTTTTTCGTTGCATTGTAGGTAGGGCACAATGGGGGCAGTGGGAGGGTTGCGCGCGGTGAAGAGGAGGAGCGGTGGCGGTGGGGTGGCGATCAGGCTGCGTGCTTGCGTGGAGGGTATGACGGCGCGCGACCGCTTGGGGGTAGGCCAGGTGGTCGTGCACGGTCGAAGGAGCCGCAGGGAATCGCAGGCGCAGGTGCGTGTCTTGCGGGCGGCGTGGCTGTTGAGCGACGAGGTAGCGGTCTCCTCACACGGTGGCAGAGGAAGGTCGACGGTGGCCTGGAGGTGGTGGTGGAACGTTGGAGTAGCGGTGGTGGTGGCCGGCAGTGGGGGAAGGGGAGGGTCAACCACCTATTGCTTCTTTTTTTAATTTTTTTTTGGTTTTTTATTTGAATTTTTATTTTTTTAGTTTTCTCAAATAGAGAATGAAATAAAGATGAGAAGATGATGGTGGTGATGGTGATGGTATGATGGAGGTGATGATGTGGAGGTGATATAATTTGGATGTGGTGTAAAAAAATAACAAAATATTATATAAAATGAAATAACATGGAAAATGAGAGGAAATACTTACCTGAATTTTTGTTGGATGACTGAGTAGCTACGCTGGAATCCTGTCGTGGCCTCAATCCGATTAACGAAAAAAATCAGAGAAGCTATGCGAGCTTGATAGGAAACTCGTGACGTAGGGACGGTGGTCGCCGTGGATCTCGCCTAAAAGGAGGTTGTCGCTTCGTATCATGGTGGAATGTTGTCACCGATCGATCTAGATGAGCTCTCTCCTTTTTCTACAAGAATGATGGATGGGGGAAATGAGTATGAAGAGAAGAATAAAAAGAAGAAGAATGGGAGTTAGAAAGATGGTGGAATGGTGGAGTTGAATGGAAGTTGGTGGTAGATTGAGAAGTTAGAGTAGAGTAAGTAAAATAATTAAAATAAAAAGAAATTAAAAGTTGGTTACTAAAAATTAAAATAAACTAAAGATAAATATTTTTAAATAAAAAAATATTTACAAATTAAAAATAAGATATAATACTAGAAATAAAATAAAGCACAAAAAAAGATTTTTTTAAATTTTTAGTAATTAAGAAAAAGAAAATAAAAAGGAAGAAAGAAAAAAATATTTACAATATTTACAATGTACACCTAGGTCTCAAAACCCATATTTTGCAAACGAGCTCCAATTGCAATGAAATCACTTTCATTGGATAGATAATTTTCTAACTTAAACTTTGAAAGTGACACACGGAGTGGCAATTTGGCTAGGAAGTTGGACATTACAGCTTTTCTCTTTAGGATCTTGGAGTATTTATTTGAGATGAAATTTATTTTGTATTTTTATATTTTATATACATTTTTGTGAACAAGTTAGAGGAAGAATTAGCAAAAAAAGGAGTTGAAATGAAATTACTAAAAATATATGAAGTTTTGGGCTATTTACAGGTGAAAAACTCCTTTATTTTACGATTGTTTATTATTAATTTATTTTATACAATGTAATATATAATAATTAGTGTATTTTATTTACAAGAGTCGTTTTATTAATTTATTGATTTTATGGATATTTATTTGAGAATTGGCTCATGAATTTTGCTAATATCGATATATTGAGATGATGAATCGTGGATCATCAATGTCTTGTATATTTTTTATTTTTCACAACTATCGGGGTCTTAGCTTTATAAGCTAAGAAATGCCTCTCACAACACCATGCGACTCTTGATGTTTGTTTTATGGGTACATGGGTAGGGGTAGGATAGGTTAGGTCAATAACGAATTGGTCCATATGGAAATCATTTTTTCTCGTGTATTGCTACATTCGAGCGGTGTCGTTCTCTTGCATTATTTAACATCTTATTAAATTCCCAAGATAATTAAACAACCTAATAAATATAACAAAAAAGATAGACTCGGTCATGGATAAATATGTATGTATGTGGCATGTATGTAAGTGTATGAGGTATATATGGGTAAACATGTATGTATGGAGTTAAGAAAATAGGAGGTATTTTGGAATACGTGTATGCTAGAGTGTGAGGAATATGGGTATGGATATGAGTGTGTAAGAGTATATGGATATGTTAATGGATTAAAGAGCGTGCGGGGGTATTTGGGCATGTATACAAGTGTCTGAGGAATGTGGTTATGCATGTCAGTATGTTTGACTGTATGGAGCAATGTGGACGTGAATGTAAGAGCGTATGGGTGTGTTTGGGCGTGTATACAAGTGTTTGAGGAATACCGATCTCCATATGGTGGTGTAAGAGTGTATGGTGCAATGTGAGCGTGAATATAAAAATGAATGGGGGGTATGGGCATGCATGTAAGTGTGAGGAATTCGGGTATGTATGTAGGTAAGAGTGTATGGAGTAATGTATGGGTGTGTTTGGACATGTATGCAAGTGTGTGAGGAATATAGGTATGCATGTAGGTGTGTGAGAGTATGGAGAGAGTATAGGAATCCTGTATGGGTCTATTTGGGCATGTATGCAAGAGAGTGAGGAATATGAGTATGCACGTAGGTGTGTAAGAGTGTATAGAGGGGGCATGTTTATGTGTGGAGGGGTATGGGCATGTATGTAAGAGTGTATGGGTGTATTAAGGCATGTATGCAAGCGTGCAAGAAATATGTGTATGCATATGGATGTGTAAGAGTGTATGGTACAATGTAGGCATTAATATAAGAGTGTATGGTGCAATGTGTGCATGAATATAAAAATATATGGGGTGTATGGGCATGTATGCAAGTGTGCAAGGAATTTGGGTATGCATGTAGGTGTGTAAGAGTGTATTGAATAATGTACGGGTGTGGTTGGGCATGTATGCAAGTGTGTGAGGAATATGGATATGCATGTAGGTGTGTATGAGTGTGTAGAGAGGGTATATGAATAATGTATGGTGCATTTGAGCATGTATGCAAGAGTGTGAGGAACATGGATATGCATGTAGGTGTGTAAGAGTGTATGGAGGGGTATGGTCATGTATGTAATAGTGTATGGGTGTATTAGGTCACGTATGTAAGTGTGTGAGGAATATCGGTATGCATATGTGTGTGCAAAATTATATGGTGCAATGTGGGCATGAATGTAAGAGTGTGTGGAGATGTATGGGCATGTATGCAAGTGTGTAAGGAATTTGGATATGCATGTAGGTTTGTATGAGTGTACTGATCAATGTATGGTTGTGTTTGGGCATGTATGTGAATATGTGAGGAAAGGGGTGTGCAATGGGGTGTGTATGAGGGTATGGAGAGTGTATAGGAATTATGTGTGGGTGTATTTGAGTATGTATACAAGAGTGTGAGGAATATGGGTATGCTTGTAGGTGTGTAAGAGTGTATGGATGGGTACGAGCAGGTATGAAGGGGTATGGGCATATATGTAAGAGTGTTTGGGTGTATAAGGGCATGTATGCAAGTGTGTGGGGTATATGGGTATGCATACGGGGTGTGTAAGAATGTATGTTGCAATGTGGACATGAATGTAAGAGTGTATGACGGTGTATGCAAATGTATGCAAGTGTGTGATGAATTTGGATATGCATGTATGTGTGTAAGAGTGTGTTGAGCAATGTATGGGTGTGTATGCAGGTATGAGGAATTGGGGTATGCATATGGGTGTGTTCGGGGGTATGGAGAGAGTATAGGAACCATATGTGGGTGTATTTGGGCATGTATGCAAGAGTGCGAGGAATATGGGTATGCATGTATGGGTGTAAGAGTGTATGGATGGGTATGGGCATGTATGTAAGAGTGTGTGGGTGTATTAGAGCATGTATGCAAGCGTATGAGGAATATTGATATGCAAATGGGTGTACAAGAGTGCATGGTGCAATGTGGGCTGAATGTAAGAGTGTATGGGGGTGTATGGGCATGTATGAAAGTGTGTGAGGAATTTGGGTATGCATATAGATGTGTGAGAGTGTAATGAGCAACCTATGGGTGTGGTTGGGCTTTTATGCAAGCGTGTGAGGAATTGGGGTATGCATATGGGTGTGTACGAGTGTATGGAGAGAGTATAGGAACCATGCATGGGTGTATTTGAGCGTGTATGCAAGAGTGTGAGGAATATAGGTATACATGTATGTGTGTAAGAGTGTATGGATGTGTATGTGCATGTATGGAGGGGTATGGACATATGTGTAAGAGTGTATGGGTGTATTAAGGTATGTATACAAGTGTGTGAGGAATACGGGTATGCATATGGGTGTGTAAGAGTGTATGGAGGAGTATGAGCATGTATGGATGGATATGGGCATGCATATGGGAAAGGGTATGAACAGCTAAAGACTAAGATTTCAACTAATTCAAATGGGTCTAATGTGATATCCGATCATTTTTGCAAGAGATCGGCATGAGGGGAGGGGAAATTTATACACTATAGTCACATTTTAGGTGCACAAACGTTATTAGAAATGTAGTAAATCAATCAAATGAGTCAAATGCATGGTTAGTATGTATTATTGTAAGATACATGTATCTTATTTAATCATGTATATACATCACTTGTATATACATGATTTAAAGTTTATGTATATTAGGACATGTATATTAACTTTCCTTAGTTCGGAGGTCCCGGGCTAAGGGAGTCCTTAGTGATTTCAAATCATACACTGCGTAGATATTCTTATAATATAAGATTCATTCTTTGCTAATTTTTGACAGCATAACCACAATCCTCTAGTATATACCAAATTGATCTTTTAAAGGTTCATTAAGTATTTTTTATGCAATATTAAACTTTTAAAGGTCAATTTATGAGGTATATTGGAGAGGTGTGTGGTTATGTTGTCGAAATTTAGTAAAGAATAAATCTCGGGGACGGGGCGAAAGAGAGGGTTTTGCACTGGTCTGCTAATCAAATATGATTAGCAATCGTTGCATGACCAAGTGTCTCTCGAACAATAGTTAACCCACAATATGATAAATAAATCATTGTAATGTGAAACACGATAACCAGTTATGATTGAGAATGCATTGTTTGAACCATCCCCTACTTGGGATGCCTCTCTTCCTGAGCATGACCAATTTTCCTTTGACCAAATATTTGAGATTCAGAGTCAAGGAAATAGGACTCATGACCAATCCACCACCACTGAGAATGACTATTACTTAGCTCGGGAATGCATGTCGAAGTCACAGTATGATGAGTACGATCATTCATCTTCGAGTCATGAGACGATAACATATGACATAGCTCAAATTAATCAGAGAATTGATGCTTTGACAGAATAACTTGACAATGTCATCCAAATGATTAAAAATATGATGGACAATCAATAAGAAGTGAGGACAACACAGAGCGAACCTGAGAAACATCTTGTGCAGAACTTTCAGACACAAATACCACGGGTATCTGACCGGTCCACTGACCATTCTGCTGACTCTATTAAAAATATCAAAAAAAAAGAAAATTCCAAAAAAATGGACAACATCGATATGGAATCATTTTGTAAAAGTCTAATCTTAGAGCTTCCATTAATCAAGGCCATAGAATATGTACTCGATCTTCACAGAGTTGTGAAGAGTCGATTATCACCCAAGAAGTGGGCAAGAAGAGATGTAAAATCGAATTTCATTTAATCACTATGGACAGTTCAATGGTGATGACAGTAAAGAGCAAAAGCCATAGAGTCAAATGACTGGCTAGGGCTACCTATGAAAATGAGAGTACCGAGTTTACTCATGTTCGAATTGACGAGGACTCCGTCTTGAACATCCTCTCGAAGTCCGTGTTTGACCGACTCAAACTCGGACTGCTCAAAAAGACCAGAGTGATCGTTCAATTTCCTGATCGATCCACAAAAAAGACCAAGATCAATTATTTATGTCATCATGAACTTCTAAGGTGTCAAACATATAGTTGATTTTATTGTTGTGGACATTGAATACCGAGGAGAGTTGCCTAAGTCTCTCATCATTATGGGAAGACGTTCTTAGCCTCTACTAAAGAGACTATAAATTGCAAGACTCGAGATATTAAATTTCCAAACAAAGACCTAATGATCAAGCTCTCAAGGACACACCTGACCCTGAGACAACCAAACATGAATTCGGCAATCATTATACATAGGAGACCTCATAGTTAAACACTTCACAGAACTCTCCACAGACCACCGACATAACTCTAGGAGAGACACATGAGGATCAGACTATCAAGGCTACCAAAGCTGCTACCAAGGTGGATGAAATTGACCTAGACACATCCAATTCACCGAACTTGGACACAGTCATTACAGACTTCCTTGATCATTACTGTGATTAGATACATGAGCCGACAAAGCCAAAACCGACTCTAAGCACCACCCTATACCCAGGACGTGTACTAACCTTACAGGAAATATACAATGTACTTGGTGATTGATCGGAAGAAGAATCGATGGCCAGTTTCTCACAGACTCGGTACAAAAGGGACGCATCCTTTAGTATGGTCGCTAGAGGAGGGAAGAAACGCTCTGGTCTGCTTCCTTTCACTGCTTCAGGTCCTAGCAAAACGACTAGGTACATTGCCATACACATGAATTATTCAAATGACTCAACCCTGGGGTATAGTACACGAACTGGGATGATTAGATGTGACCAGACAAATATCACTTCATCAGAGTACTCATCGTCCAAGGTCAAGTTGGTTAAACATGTGGGAAGGCAGCAATAGAGACAAGTTGGTTGGAGAACCTCCAGCAAACACTACTACTCTGAGGACGACTCCGACGATGGTTGGGAATCTTCTTCATCGCGTTCTTCATGTCCTTATTATGTCCCACCAAATGCCCGACTCAAGATCTATCGAAAACCTCCTTAAACATCGACATTGTCTCCCAGATCTCATCGGTTCCCCTGTACTACTTCTTCTATACTTAGGCCAAGGCCAAAGCATAGGGGGATCGAAGCCCTTCTGTGTATATTCATCATTTTGCTCCTTTTACCTTCGACCGCCCCATTTTTGCTCTCTTCTATATTGAGGCTAACCAAGAGCCTAAATATAGGGGGGCAACCGACTTCTACCCCCTCCCTTTGTTTCTTTTGCATACTTCTATACTTAGCACACGCTAAATATAGGGGGAAGTGAGTCACATTCGTGTACATATCTTACATTGCATCATACTCTATGGTATTGTATTTTCTATATATACAACTAACATGGGGTGTGGGTAATTTTTCTAAAAAATTGTAAAAATTGTCTCATGCATAGAAATTTGTACAATGCGAATAATGTGTATAATTTTTTTCAAAAAAACATAATATAAAAATGTAAAATAATAAAAACACAAAAAATACATAATTTTTTAAAAAAGTGTCTGCATCTCACGCATTTGCACTTCATCCAGCATTACATGAGTCTGCATTGGCGAAAAGCCCTGGGTTCCGAACTGAGATATGAGCATAAATCGAGAGTGGTCTTGACATGGCTTTAATCCGCCTAGTTTTCAAAGGAAATTCACCGAGAAATAGGGTTTTGGAAGCTTCATGTCATGGACTTAATTCTTCGAGTTCCGCATACAATGTACAGACTTTGACTCTTAGTGTCTAACCTAGTCGCTTCATTTTGGGTATGACTCTTTAATAGGGAATTAATATGTAATCTAGCACTATGCACTTATCTCAACTCAGACGGGGTGTTGGAAGATTGTGTGAGTCTTTTTTATGGTAGCATGGACATCTAACAACCGGAGTACGGGTTGAGATAAAGCTTCGAATGAAGAATACACTGCTAGCATAATTTTTCTAAGACCTCAAAACGAGGGCGGAAAAAATGATTCTATATCCGTCGATGCATAAAAAATCCATGTAGAGACATCAAAAGGTATACCAAAAGAATCCAAAACTCTAAATACAAAAATTGACCAAAAAGGTCAGGCTTCAGACAACCTGCATATCTTGGTGAAGGCTTGGTTACACTGGCTAAGCTTCACAGGAGAGGTAACTACACTGGGCACCCTCCAGTTCTTTTCCCCTTCTTCTAAAATTCTTTTCCTTTATATTCACTGTGAACTAGCATGTACCAGAACTTAGAAGGAACTACTTGACTCCCCGAGTATGAGTTATTGGAGGAGAGTTTTGCAAGGTAGTCCGACATTGATGGGAAGAGCTAACACTCTTCACACACATGAGACGATAATTCATTGTTCATGGGGTATACTTCGGGAGGAGGATTTATCTAAGATGACTTCTGATCCAAAATCGTTACAATGATGTGTGGAACTTGGAGCTTCTGATTTTTAAAACACTAATTCTCACATAAGTTCCGCCAAATTATTAATCCTAAGGTCTGTACTAGCTCAATTTCCACCTTTTGCTCATTATATTGGTATGTATCATAATCTCATTTCACCTCTTCATTTCTTTAATTGATCAGGGATGAGCAAGTTTTAAGTATAGGGGGTGATGAATATGTGATTCATCACTCCAATTAGCTGAAAATAGAGCTTCATCCTGAGAATTCAGGATCAGTTACATGTCAACTTCATAAAATTAACTTCCATGCACTCAAAAATAAATTTGCATAAATTAACATTCATTTCTGCATTCATAATAAATTGTGCATTTTCATCTAACTTCACATGTTTTAAATTATTTCATGCTAACTCCAAATGATATGAAACCAACATCATTGCGTACATATCACTAACCTTAATCAGTGAAAATCATAAAAAGATGCTAACTTGTACATATGTGAAATAAGCCCAAACCCTAATTTCAAGACATACCGACACAAATGTCGATATCCCTCATACAATATCCAAATGAACTCTCTCATTTTTAATTAATGTACGTTCAAAAATCTACAAATCAAGACCAAATTCAAAATAATCGGAGTCCATTTGTAAAAATTGGATTTTGGAACCAAACCGCGCATTGTATATTTTTGCTGATTTTGATTTATCATATCATGTGCATATTTCACTCATTTTAATTATTTCCTTTTTCATTTATTTATTTTACTCATTATTTTAATAAATTAAATAAAAATAAAAATAAAAATAAAAATAAAAATAAAAAAAGCAATTAAAAAAGATTCTGACTCGAGCTTACTGATCTGATCCACAAGTACATATTTGAATCCCCTAATTTTTTTGACTTATTTCTAACTCTTAAAAAATCCAAAAAAATCATATTTGAGTCCATTACATTATTTCATATCATGTTTGACTTTCTCATGCATTTATCTATCATTAGAAAATAAATAAAAATTTCAAAGCTAAAAAATTAATATTTTATAGACATAGAATATCGCCAAAAAAGACACATCTTTCATTCCGCAGCATGTGCACTAGAGTCTTTCATGAAAATTGTAGGTTATATTTAGATGAGTATTTTTCATGTTGGGCATTTTTGCATTTTAACTGAGTTGGTATTATTTATATTTATCATTTATTTTATGCACTGGACAACCATCCTAATCTACATACCATGTGGCGCGCACTCACCGGAGCCACCTGGCTCCTGGTCTCACCACCTTCTTCTCTCTATGCATGTGCCTAGCACGTGCTTCCCTCCCCCCTGTCACATGCCTTGCACATGACTCCTTGCTGACGTCACTTTCTTCACGTGTCTAACACATGATCTCCTTCTCCCTCCTCCTCATGTGCCACACACGTGACGGTCCTCTTCCTCCTTGCCCGTCACATGCCACCGTCGCTTTGTGCCAGCAGCTCCGCCTACCCATTCTTCATCTTCTCCAAATAAACCCTCCTTCTCTGGCCTAACTAATGCCCTCAAATTTCGACACCCAATAGCCATCTCTGCTGTATTTTAACTCCTTCATTATCCTCTTCCAAGCAATCTCTAACCAACATAGCATCACCTCCGCACTAAACTCCAACCTCCAGCCACCCTTTCCAACCCTGATCGAAACCCCAGTGACCGACCAAATCCCTAGACAATTCCCCCTATCTACGGGAACCAACTAACCATAGCCATCGCCTTATCTCCATTCGCCATAATACTTCTTCCTTCTGAAGCGAGAGAGAGAGAGAGAGAGAGAGAGAGAGAGAGAGCCCGAGATCGGGTTGGTGACAGTGGTCCAGATCCTTCGAGGCAATGACATCCAGGCGAGATCCACAGGGGCACCTCCTTGTGTTGCTACTCCAAGCAGCACAAGCCTTGAGACTTCCTGATGAATCTCTGATTAATCATATTATCTATCGATTATTATCCACCTTGATTAAACAATAAAAATCTTCATTAATTCAACCTTATTAACAATCAATTCTTCTCTTGTAAATAATACTAATTTCCTTATAAAATTAACACCTATTATTTTCCTTATTTTATTTTCTATTAAAAACTCCCTGGAAAATAGATTAAATATTGTAGATATTTGTTTTGGGTTAAAAAGAAATTAAAAAGATAAAAAATCACAAAATAATCCAATCAAGTGTTCTTAGTCCTTTAAAAATACTTCCAACAAATTCACTGTATTTATTTGATCTTTTTTTATTTTTCATCCAACATGAAACTTGTAGATCTCATCGAGATATACAACTTTTATGTTTTGACTTTTTTGCTAATTTCACTTCCTTTTATTTATTTTTTAATTTCACCTTATTCCTTATTTTTTGAATATTCTGATTGGGTCACGTGGCAGCCATCTCTTTGGTCACCGCGCATTGTCCTTCCTCTACCTAGGATCTCCTCCCCACGCCTTCATCTCCACTGTCTGCAATCGCTTCCATCTCCACCATTTGATCTCTCCTGATCAGCCTCATCTAGGTTGTACCTTCCTGCCTCCATCTCAGCCATTGGATGGCTACCCATCCAAAGGTTGAGCACCCTCCACGTCACCCATTCATTCTGAGCCCTCAGATCTCACTCCCTAACCCCCATCTTAGCCACTCCCCTCCACTCGACTCTCTACCCTCAGATCAGATCAGAAGATCTGATATTAACCCTCGCCTTACGCTTGACCATTGGATCGCAAGATCCAACGATCTGCAGTCTTTGTCTACCTTCAATAATGTCTCTCTCCCAAGTCGTGCCTTGCCATCCTCTTGCCCCTTCCATTTTTAGCAGCCACGTCGGGCAACCCTCCCATGACCTGATGTCATCTCCATGTAACCATAGGATCCTTCATCCTAGTCCAACCATTAAACCGTCATGCCTGACCTTCTAGGGCTTCAACACGACTGTTACGAATCCACTCTTCATATCCCTGTAATCATCACCCATCACCTACAAAATGAGTTTCGCAGCCTCCTTCAACCCATGTCCACCATTCTAAGCATAAATCCCTAGCCATCCTCTTACCTCCCGTGACAAAGGAGGGTCGAGTTGATGAGCGAAAATGGGTGGATTTGCAGGTGTCGACCTGTGGCTTCTCCAATCATGCCATGACACCTCAGTCGCCATCGAGCCCCTTATCGCGGCTATATGAGTATAGCGAAGACCCGAGCGACCACCGCCACTCAGCTCAATCCCCTACTCCACCAGGTTTCCCTCTTTGATCAGGTATGCTCCTTCTCCTTTCTTTGTCTGAGTTTTCTCTTATTTTCCCCGACGCACACACTTCATCCCACCTTTAATTCGTTGCACCATCACCTTCGCCTCACACCCATGATTCTTGCGCTACCCTTCGATCATCCTCTCCCCTCCTCCAGACCCTCCTTCGCTCCGCACCCTTTCTTCTTCGGCTCACCGGAGAAGGACCTCGAACCACCACCTTTTTCATCTCCACAGTCCTCCATTCACCTCGCAACCCCCACGCACACATGCTTCGGCTATCGATTAACCCCCCTTGCAGGTGAATTCCTCAATGGTCAGAGCTTCTACAGCTGCTCCGTTCTAAAGTTTGGTCACCGACGAGCCCACACCAGCTCTACGATCTGCCAGTCCTCCTTGCTCCGCCAAGATTTCACGATCTCCATCGAGGATTGACAAAGATTCCCAGCATTTCAGATGATGAAGTGGAGCACGGAAGAGGCTTGGTGGGTTCGTCGAAGCCCCACCATCGCCGTCGCGCGAGGGGGCGGAGGAAGAAGGTGACAACACTCCAGATATCATTCGATCTATTGAATGGACCAGATCATCCCACAGCCCCCGCCCCTCTCCAGTTGGCTCGGTGGGACCGAGCTGTTGTATGAAGCTTCAGAGTGTGTCGTGCATGTCCGCACCTACACTGACCCTCTACCTCGGTCCGAGTCTAGCCCGCGCATTTGCGAGCTAGGCAAATTGCATCCTCTCCTTTTTCTAATTTGCAAATAAGTCCTTCCCAGGCACGCGCCTCACATGACGCCCCTAGGTAAATAATAAAGGGGCCCTGTCAACTTTTGGATATTACAAAAATGTCCCTATGAAGGACCTTTTTGCCAATTTCATGCATTTTATCTACATGTTTTTATTACAATTACGCCCTTTGTTTTCTTCGTAGCTTGAGCATTTGAACTCCAAAATGAACGATTCAAAATCCACTGTGTTGCTAATTTGGTGCTCTCATAATGGCATGTTTATTCATCTATTTTGATGAATACTTTAAGATGTTAAATTTTTGAAGCTCATTGTGTCATTTGCTCCTCGTGATAATGCCATTATTGAATTTCTGTTGCATATATGTACACCAATTTGATAATGAAATTGATCCATCCTTAATTGCTCAGTAATTCGACTACTTCTGGGTATTTTTGTTTTTGGATCATTACATAGCATCTTATTACATCTTGCATCTTTTTATATTGTTAGAATCTTAATATAAATTGCTTTTGAATCCTCGTGCATTGCATAATACACTATCACATATTGATCACATTTATTTTGAATAAAATAAAAAAATACATTATCATTATGTTTTGTTTATACATTATCATTGTATGTCTCACATCATATGCATCATTTATTACACACATAATGTTTGTGCATTTTGTGATGTGCATTATGATTGCATCAAGAAGACTTAGATCTAAGACTTTAATCACTCAAATTTAATCAATAGAGGAGTCTCGTATCCATGTGTTTGACCATGGTAGACTTGACAAGTTATATAGACTTGACAAGTTATAAATATTCCACACATTCAAATGTGTGGTCTTATGCATGATATCCAAAATCGTATCCTATACTAGGAAGATAAAAACGACATTTTAAAGAGGTGATTTTGTGGTTCATCAGATAGCGTCGTTGCTGAGGACACGGCTCAACCTTATTTATTTATTCGATTTTATTTTTTATTGTTATTGAGCTTACATTTCCAAAATTTATTCTTCATGTTTGTGTGTTTTGCATCGTTATTGATTAAATTTCTTGATATTTTTCCTACTTTTTATTTTGTGGTAGGGCCCATGGAGATGGTGGACACTCGATCTACATGGAGGTGTGTAGTTGGAAGCTCCCACAACGAGGAGTCACAGAAGAAACTCAGGAGAAATCAAGAATTTTAGTTGACATTGTGTCCATGCATTTGTTTTGTAAATAATTGTCATATGCATTACCAACGATCCTCATTCGAGGGCTTGCGTGTGTAGATTGGACATGGACTTTGCATTTGTATGTGGAGCATGTTTTACTCTAGTCCGGGTGGGGCTTCACTTGAGTGTTCGAACCTATTATTAGGCACGTGGTTCTCCGAGCTTCTTTCAAATATTTTGTGCTTGATTCACAGGATATGACACACGATAAGAGTCGAGGAGATTCACTTCATCTCCCTGACTCATTGAGACGCACGTAAACACCGATCTATCTAGCCAAATTTAATCTAATTCTTCTCGCTAATAGTACCATGTTTAGGGTTTGGTTTCCTTGACTTGCACGCATATAGCTGTAAAATTTTAATACAGTCTTGCATAGGCATGGAGAATGCTGGAGTCACGGTAAATTTCTCTCTGTAGCATGCATCATGATTTTCTCAAATGCATTGTCTTCTCTTGATCTCCCTCTCAATCTATCACTTAAGATATTAAAGAAAATTGGGAATGACTGATTAGACGATGATTGCTTGATTTGTACTCTCACATTTCAACAATGATAACCTTAAGCTAAAATTGGATTGTAATGCATGTTGACCAAAATAAATGGAATAAAATGAACCTTGGATTATGGGAGAGCAATACCAGCATTGTACGTAGTTTTTTATTGAATTTTGAGAGGTGAGGACGTATCCATAGGATAGTGCCCAAAACCTATCTTTAAACCATGTGTAATGAACTTGAATATTTGGATGATCACCAAAAAAAACAAGACAAGAAATATTTGACTGAACCTTTATGATCTTCATGTGTGTGTTGGTGAATCGAGGGCTTATGCTTGCTTGGTTGAGCCTGATTTGTGTATTCTACCCAACTCTCCCGTATACACTAATCATCTCTGAAGATTCAACCACTTTATCAATCCATCTTCCTCTCTAACCCTAACAGATACCCGATTCCTCATCCTTAGCTCCTCATCTGAATACTAAGGCTACTCTTCAGCCTAAGTACATGGGAAACTTGTACACTCTCTGAGTATACACCATGGGTCCCTCCATCCTTATTGTGTATCTAATACTTAGGCTATCCTCGGCCTAACTATAGGGGGGCCAAGTTAAATATTTTCCTTCCTCTTCTTGTTCCTCTTATACTCATGTTATTTTAACCTAAGCATAGGGGGTGGGGCATCTGAGTCAGTTTCGCTATATCACCTTGTATTTAACTGGAGCTATGTCTTCATATCACTTTGTGCTATGAGGACATATCAAAAGTTAAGTATAGGGGGTATAACGTATATATTGTGTATATACTTTAGTTGTAGCTCTTATTTTAAAAAATTTGAAACTTTTTGGGGCTAAGGTATAAGTATTTTTGAATTGATTTTTGTAAAATGTTTGTAAATGCTTCGAAAATTTTTCTAACCGTGTGACAACGTTTTGAAAAATATTTGACAATGGTTTGAAAAATGGGATTTGATTCGGTTTGAAAATCATTTGAAAATATTTTGAGTATATATATATATATATTGCATGGAAGGGTTTGAAAAATAATTTCAAAAATACTTTAGAAAATGAGGGACTATCTGACTTGTTCTTCTAGATACAATTAACCTTAAATCCGATAAAAATTGAAAAATCAACATCTTTTCTTGTGCAGCGATTCTGACTACTGAGCTTAAAATGAGTAGCTACTTCTCAGTGAGGGAACTATGGTCTCCCTTAGCAGAGTGGGTGGTTAATGAATCATCTTGAAGTAACACGGGTAGCCATCTAATGGTCCGTACTTATACCCATGCTGGCTGGAAGTAGATGCAATTATTCATATGAGCTTGGACCAGTAATTATTTCTCTTAAGATTAAATTTAATAAAAAAAATTCCATAAAAATTTTAAATTCAAAAAAATCACAAAACATTCACTAACTTTGGAGTTGGTGTATTTCTGACACAATTCACTGTTACTCAAGGATTAAGGATTTGAGGACGCTTGATTTTTGAGATCTTGAAAGTCTGAGTTAACCAACCTTAGTCGTCAGGGTTTGAAACATAATAATCCACACTTCCCTAGTTTTAAAGATCTGAGTGCTATACTGCACTCTTCATTTCTATCTTCTAAAGAATATGATCAACACATTACTTTCACAACTGCATGAATGATGAGATGAGATGAGTTTCACTTGAGGGACGGGGATTGGAGATTTGAGCTTAGACCCAATCTAATGATACTCGAGGATGGGATAAAGTCAATGAAGGCTCCAAGAAACCTGATTGTCAACAAAACCCTAACCAGTATGTGAACAAGTTCGCATGCTATCATTTAATATTGACATATGCGCCAGGGTGTGATGAAACTAAAATAATATGTTGATCAATGTGCGCCAACTTGGTAAAAGTAGTGGAGCTAGCCTACCAAAAAGGAAAGAAAAGAAATGTGAATAAAAAGACATCTCAAATACGACGTCGAAATTTCAAAGAGCTTTAGTTAAAGGAGATCACTCCCAACCATTTCAAAGTGTTCACTTGGAGCAAAGCTAATTAGGACCAATGAATCGGGCTAGTACCTCAAAAAGGAATCTGCATCGTAAGAGATACAAGAAAGTATATTAGATACTTAAAGAAGGCACACCCTGATGTACTCCTAGAAAACAAGTACATACGACTCAACAACTTTTGACGGACACATTGATCAACAAACTAAAAATATGTGTGTTGAGTAACAAGGCACTCGAGAGGACCTTGTTCCAATGTGAGGAAGAGAAAAAAATACGGAATCCTATACCCTTCATTATCTGGCCATCCATCTACACTTTCAAATCTGATAAACTAATGAGTTGGTGGATTGAACACAAGAAAAGACTTATTATCTAGTGTTGAGGATTAGGTCTAGAGGAGAGTCTCGTGAACTGGGACCTTGAGTGACATCTAAACTCGACTCTCGTGACTGCAATACACCAAATGTCATATCCTTATTTTATATGTACAAATAGAGAGTCTGAAAATTAGAAAAGTTGGATTCCTTTTAACTATAGCATGGTTGAGCCCATAATTTTAAGATCACTCAAATTAAGGGTCTTTGATGAATTGAGCCTTGAAAATTCACATGCACTGTCAGAAATTAATCCGACTCCTTCATTCTTTATATACTCGAGGAAGAGCATAGTTTAAGTATATTATATAGTAATTATTATCCTCCTTGATTAAACAACTCAATAGAAATATTCATTAATTTTACCTTATTAACAATCAACCCTTCTCCTATTAATTAACACTAATTTTTTGTATAAAATTAACCTCTTATATTTTTTCCTTATTTTATTTTTTATTTAAAATCCCTAAAAATTAGATTAAATACTGTACATATTTACTTTGGTGTTAAAAAGAAATTAAAAAGAAAAAGTCATAAAAGAATTAAATCAAGTGTTTTAATCCTTAAAATACTTTCAAAAATTTCAGTGTATTTATCCGATCTCTTTTGACTTTTTGTCCAACATGAAACTTGTAGATCTCATAGAGATCTGCATCTTTTATTTATTTTTGAATTTATACTTATTTCCTATTTTCTGAATATTCTGATTGGGCCACATGGCGCTCCCCTGAGCCACCACGCTGCCCAACTCTTTGGCTACCACGTGCCCTCCTTCCTCTGCCTTTGGATCTTCTCGTCATGCCTTCATCTCCACAGTCCACACCCGGTTTCATCTCCACCCTCCGATCTCTCCTCATAAACCTCGTTTGGGCTGCACCTTCCCACCTCTATCTCAGCCATTGGATGGCTACCCATCTAAAGACCGAGCACCCTCCACGTCACCCATACCTTCCTAGCCCGCAGATCTCATTCACATACCCCATCTTAGCCACTCCCCTCCACTCGACTCTCCACCCTCGGATTAGATCATAAGATATGATCTTGACCCTCACCTTGCACTTCAATCCTGACCGTTGGATCGCAAGGTCTAATGATCCTCAGCCTTCATCTACCTTCAATAATGTCTCTCTCCCATGTCGCATATCGTCATGCCCCTTAGCACCATCATCAGACCACCCTCCCATGACCTGATGTTACCTCCACGTAGCCCTAGGATCCTTTATCCTTGCCCAACCATTAAACCATCACCCCGACCTTCTCGGGCTTTAAGACAAATATTACAAATCTACTCCTCATCTCCTTGTAACTGTCATCCATCACCTCTCTATCGCGTCCTTCAACCCCAGTTCACCATTCTAAGCATGAATCCATAATCATCCTCTTCCCTCATGTGATATAGGAGGGTCGAGTTGATGAGAGAAAATGGGTGGATTGTTGTTGTCGACCCACGGGTTCTCCGACCATGCCATGGCGCCTCAGTCATCGTCGAACTCCTCGCCGCGGATGTACGAGTAGATCGAAGACCCGAGCAGCCACCACCGCTCAGCCCAAGCCCCTCCTCCACTAGGTTTCCCTCTCCGATCAGTATGCTCCTTCTCCTTTCTTTTTATGAGTTTTCTCTTATTTTCCCTCACGCACACACTTCATACCACCTATAATTCGATACACCATCACCTTCGCCTCACAACCACGATTCTTGCACTACCCTCTGATCATGCTCTTCCCTCCTCCAGACCCTCCTTTCCTATGTTCCCTTTCTTCTTCATCTCACCAGAGAAGTACCTCAGACCACCACCTTCTTCATCTCCACGGTCCTCCATTCACTTCACAACCATCACGCACGCACACTTCGGCTATCGATTAACTCCCCTTGTAGGTGAATTCCTCAATGGCCAGAGCTTCTACAGCTCATCTGTTATAGAGCTTGGTCAATAGCAAGACCACACCAGCTCCACGAGATGCTAGTCCTCCTCGCTCCTCTAGGCTTTCATGGTCTTCACCGAGGGTCAACAAAGCTTCCCAGCATTTCAGATGATGATGTGAAGCGTGGAGGAGGCTTGGTGCACTCATCGGAGCCCCACCATAGCCGTCGCACGAGGGGGTGGAGGAAGAATGCGACAATGCTCCAGATACCATTCGATCTATATGATTGAATGGACCATATCATCCAGCAGCCTCCGTCCCTCTCTTGCTGGCTCGGTGGGGCTGAGCCATTGAACGAAGTGTCAGAGCGTGTCACGTGTGTCCGAACTAGCATCGGCCCTCCGCCTCGGTCTGAGCCTAGCCCACGTGCGTGCAACGTGCGTGACGGCTGGGCAAATCGCATCCCTGCCTTGCGCCATTTTCTGATTTGCAAACAAATCCTTCCCATGCACGTGCCTCATGTGTCGCGTCTGGGTAAATTACAAAGGGGCCCCCATCGACTTCTGGATATTACAAAAAAATGGCCCTCCGAATGACCTTTTTGTAAATTTCATGCATTTTATCTACATTTTTTATTACAATTATGCCCTTGCACTATTTTCTTCATAACTTGAGCATTTGAACTCCAAATCGAACGACTTCTACTTCATTGTGCTACTAATTTGATGCTCTTCGTAGTGACATGCTTGTTTATATGATTTCACACATTCTTTAAGATGTTAAATTTTAGAAGCTCATTATGTCAATTACTCCTCATGATAATTCCATTATGGAATTTCTGATGCATCCATGTACTCCAATTTGATAATGATATTGATACATCCTTATTGCTCAATAATTCGACTATTTCAGGGCATATTTGTTCTTACATCATTACATATCATCTTATTATCATCTTGCATCCTTTTATATTGCAAAAATATAAATATAAATTACTTTCGAATTCTCATGCATTGTGTAACACACTATCGCATATTGATCACGTTTAGTTTGCATAAAATAAAATAAAAAATGCATTGTCATTCTTTTTTGTTTAGACATTATCACTGTATGTCTTACATCATATGCATCATTTATTTCATACACAATGTTTGTGCATTTTATGATGTGCATTGTGAATGCATAAAGAAGACACAAATCCAAGACTTTAATAACTCAAATCTAATCAATAATTTCCGACAAATGGATGAGGAGGCTCGTGTCCATGTTTCAACCTTGATAGACTTTCAAAGTTATAAATGTTCCACATATTCAAATGTATTGTATTCTGCATGATATCCGAAATCATATACTATACTACGCAGATAAACACGACTTTTTAAGAGAGGTGATTTTACGGTTCATCACTCCTCCGGCAGGTTTCCGAAGGCGACAACTAGAGCCGAGTTGATCTCCTCCACTCCACCAATGAACACCTTCCACGTCTTCCTCCTCCTCATCCTCTTCTTCCTCTTCTCCTTCTTCTTCTAATCTCCCTCCTTCTGCTTTGAATCAAACAACCTTCGTTTCGCTCTGCTCTTCCACCCAAATATCATCTCCACCATCATCAATCTCCCCCCTCGCTTTACCTTCGAGCCTCCCTAGTTCCCCTTGCTACCTCTAGTAGCCTCTCACGTTGATAGCTCCTCTCCTCCACCGTGTAAAGGGGCAGCGCACCACCATCCTCCGAGCAACGAGCATCTACCCAAGCGAATAAAGATCCCCATGTCCAAGCTGAGCTGAAGAAATAACCATCCATTGAGCATAAATTCAAAGAAGGCATTCCCAAGAACAAGAGCTACAGGAGCCCTAAGATCAACAACTGTAATCATCCAGACTGTCCAGAAGTGCCCAGACCTAGGTCGTAGATTGAAGCCCCATTGTACGACCCACAGAAATCCACGTGCCTATACCCGAGCCTCCGGCCTTGGGTCTTCACCAAGGCATTCCCAGATGACACGTGGAGGTTTGTTTACGAACCTAAGCCGCCAGCCATCATGCGCGCCGCTCATAACTTTGGGGAGAATTACATAAGACCCCCCTCACATTGTCAGGATTCTAAGGAAGCCTTGGTGTTGAAGAGGAAAATCTCCTTACGGGTCTAAAAGAATGATCCTCACTAATAAAAGCGAATACATAAGCGTTGCTGAGGCGACCCACAAGGAAATCCCTCGTTCAAACAACAGTTAACCCACAATATCAATTAATCAATGAATAGAAAAAATGTGGAGTGAAAATTTATTATAAATCTATAACAAAATTATATAACGTGCAAGCATGTGTAACTCAGGGAGCAAACTGTAGATTGTGCATTAAAGCTCAAAAAATGTTCCTCTTCTCCTGCCTTTGTTATTTTGCGGGTTTTTAATTTTTATATATTTTTTATTGATGTTAATTTATACACATAGATTGTTTTTTAGTTTTGCAATTTTATTTTCTTTTTTATATTTTCTGATTTTTATTTTTCTTTTTATTTTTATTATTTAATATAAGAATAGATAAGGATAAATATACATACAATGTAGAGTAATATAATTATAAATACTACTAAAGTAATCAAAATACATGAAATAATATGTTTTGGATTTTATATATTTTCTAATATTTTTTTATTTTTCTGTAATTTCTGCATATTTTTATGTAGTTTTAAAATAAAAAATATCCCAAATCAGGAAATAAACAAATTGACATGATTGATTTGTAGATTAAAAATAGAAAAATAAAATCCAAAATTCTTCAAATCAATTTTAATAGATAGATATTAATATGAAGAAAATTCAGAAATAAAAATAAATATTTTTTGGGTTTTTGAGAATTTTATATCTCTTTTTACTAGACTTTGGAGCTTTTTTTAAGTTTTTTTTTCTATTTTTAAGGATTTTTGGTTTAGGTGACTAAAATATAATAATAAGCAACACATATTTTTTGGGATTTTTTCAAAATGTTTTTCTATTTTTGGTATTTTTCAAGCTAGATAAGGATAAAAATGTGCTCATTTGAATTTTAATAAATGATTAAAATGCATAAAATAGAAAAATAAAAATATTGCGTGAAAATACATGTTAGTAGGCATCTAACCCTATTTTTGCATGATTTTTGGAGCACGAATGCTATTTTTAATAAATGAAATCCAAGCACACAAAAATATGTACTAGGAGGGGTATTTTCGCAATTAAAATTAAAGCCAGGGTCACTCGTGTAATTTTCCCAGAAATATAAAATGTATATCTATTTTTATTGGACTAAATATAAATTCAAAAACCCATAAGGGTATCCATGCTATTTGCCCAGCTCATGTGGGACGACACGTGAGCTGAGTTGTATTGGACCCATTTGGAATTTCAATAAATTCATGGGTTTATCTGCAAAATATCCAATTTTATTTATATCACATATTTTATTTACATGACTAATTAATAAATAAAAATACGAGTGTTTATTTTGCAATTTACCCCTAAAGGCGTGAAGATGGACGATGGGGATGGTTTCACTTACACGTGTGCCATCGTCTGAGGCCGATAACGGTTCATGGCTGAATGTCTGGGATTAGATCCCCAACTGGGATCAAACGATGGCTAGGTCTCCAGATCAGACGTCAGCTGCTGCGGGCGACGAACATGGGCTGATCGGATGGCTGTAGAGGCGCTAGGATGAACACCCGAAGAAGAAGCCTCTGATGAACTTCGATCTGTCGATCCTGTCTCCTCCAACCTCCAATCTCGTTGTTGAAGTGCTCGTGACGATCCTGGGACTGATCTGCAACTACTGGAAGGCTCAAGTGCTTCCGGGCCTCATCGGTGGAGGCCTAGAGCTCTAAACTACCTGGAGATGGTTCAAAGGGCTTCGATTGGGGCTTAGATGCCCCTTTCGATCCTGCAAAAGTGTTGAAATGCAAGGCGATACGAAGGCAAAGAGATCCTCCTCCTTCAGCCGCTCCAGATGCTCCAAGGGTACGCCAGCTGCCACTGTGACACATTTGACTGGAGACGGTGGCCTTAGGGCTTGGAAAAATGACCCAAAATGAGGAAGAAGGATGGAGGTCTTTATTTATATACATATGAGGCACTCTTATTGATAACAATTTGGCAGAAATTGAAGCTATGTGCAGAGGATCTAAGGAGATGGCGAGAATGATGGATGATTAGGAGTCACAAATGGTGAAGGGCTCAAGGGTAATGGAGCATCGGAGCGGCGCGGAAAAATTAGAGAAGCGGCCCGCTCGAGGCATCTGACGGAAGTCAGAGAGAAGACATGGTAGTTGACTTGGGTCAACTGTCCCTGCATTCTGATTGGTCCACGAATGACATATCAAGACAGAATATCAATTTTATTCAAAAAATATTCGATTAAAAATGGTAAATGATTTATTAATTTTTTGGTATAAAATAAAAAATGTCTGCTACTTTACGTAGTATTTTAATATGATTTTATTTATTTTATTGGGTTTATTTATTACAAGTTAATTTTTAATGGCATATTTTATATGTATATTCATCCATGTTTTGGGTATTTTATTTTTATTTTATATTTTTGATGTTATTATTTTATTTTTTTTATTTTATATATTTATAACTTTTTTTTATACACATAATTATAATTTTATTGTATTTTTAAGATCTATTATGTACACTTAAATAAATATAGGTATATATTATATATGTATAAGTATTGTATACTTATCTATGTATTTATATGTACTACTTTATTTTTATAATTTCTTTATGGTTTTATTCTATTTGAAATATGCACATATATTATAAATAATATATACAAAATTACAAAAATATAAAATTGTAAAAATAATAAAGAGTCAATAAAATGATTATTTTATATATGTATATTGTACAATAGAGGTCCAAAACCTAACTTTCACAGCTTAACCCCCCCCCCCCCAAAAAAAAGAAACCAACTTCATTAAATAGCTTTTTAAAAGTTATATGCATTAAATATGATTTTGATACATTTTGAGTTTTTATTTATGATATATGGATCCGAGAAGTTGAGATTTTGGATTCTTATTTTGAGTATAAAAAGTAAATTGTATATTATTTTAGTGCAAACACAATTTTGTATTTTTATTTGTATTTTTATCTACAACTTTTATGTACAAAGTTTATTGAGTTGATGAATAAATGATAGAGAATAAAATAGGCAGGGATGAGCATTGGGCTGGGCCGGCCCGACCCAGCCCGAAGCCCAACCCAAAAAGCCCGGCCCGGTCCAGGACCAAATGAATACTGGGCCAGGCTTGGGCCCAATATTTAGGCCCAATTTTTTTGGGTCGGGCTCGGGCTTGGCTCGGCCCAACCCGACCGGCCGAAGGGCCCAGCCCGAAACCTTTCCTATATCCTACATGCATGAAAACTCCCACCTATTTCATGTGCACTCTCTTCTTGTATCATGTCTTCATACAATGTTTATAAATTAAGAAAGTCAGGCGTGTGACATGAGTTGATGATCATTTTATTTCAATTAAGAATTAAATTTCCTTAATTAGTTTTGGGTTTAGATTTTGTTGGTTATTCTTGAATTTTTGAGTATTTTTTTTTCAATCAGAACATTTTCTATTATTGTACCTTTACCCAATATGGGCCTTATGCCCATTTTTAACATATATGGTCTGGTGCACCTGTTGTTGTTAACTGGGTGAGTTTGTTTCACTCGTCCAATTTCTATACATGAGAGACATTCATGGTATCTAGCATTGAGTGCGCGTATGTAAAATGAGAAATCTTCGGATTTGGTAGAATTGAATTTTAGTTGTTACACAAGTATTATGGTACATGTTTTAAACATTTTTGGCTTGTGTAACTTGAGTTCATCTTAACTTGAAACAAAAGACTCAAAGTTAATAATATATAATTGGTGGAGATGGGCCGGGTCTGGGCTTGGGTCGAACAAAAAATTTTTTTGCGGGCCTAAGCCCGGCCCAAGGCTCGATTTTTTAAAACGGGCTTAGGCATGGGCCCTTCAAGCACGGCCCATGCTCATCCCTAAAAATAGGTCCCATAATGCTTTATTGATGAATAAAAGAATGGAATTTTTTATATATTTGGCCTTTATCTCCCCCTTACTTTATTCCTTATCAATGAAATCAATTATTGACTTTATCTCAGGGTTTAGGGTCATAAAATATATTTAGTATTTTATTGTTTTTCTTTTCTTTCCTTTATTCTATAATTTTGTCATTAAAAATGTATTTTATACACAATAAATGGAATAAATAATGAATGTTAATATATACAAAATAATATTATATACATGCATTAGCTAGGGTTTTTAAGGACAAAATGATAGAATAAAGGTGATGAAATGGAGATTCATCACATGGTCATGCACGCCATGCGTGTGACCCTGGACTAATTGCATCGACGCCCTTGTTTATCTTCAAAATTGCACCAATACCCCCTGCTAGGGTAAATTGCACATGTACCGAGATGGCTTTTGAAAACTTCAACAAGGCCCTTCCGAGTGTAAAACTACGGACTTTATTTATTTATATTACAATTTAGTCCCTGAACTTCATTTGATCATAACTTGAGCATCTATCGTCGGATTTCTTCATTCTTAGTGTCGTTTTTACCCTTATAACATTGCCTATCATATAAAATACTGAGATTCAATTTTGAGACAGTATTTAATATCAATTAATTTGAGGAGATCATTTCTTATATCTAAGCACATCTGTTCTCACCCATTGATTATCTATTGCTCAATAAATTGCTCATAAATATGTGGAATTTGGGGAAGTTAATTGATCACACAATTCCTTCAGTACTTGGTCATTAAGGGAGTGTTTTCGAATTGATCTAATCGACCTATTATTAATTTAATCTACTTGCTCTTGCTTGGATTGCTTGATAGTTTTGCATTTTGCATTATTTTCATCATCATTTTAAATCAAAAAAATATTGTATTTATTTATTACACATCTCATAGCACATCATTATTTTCTCTTGCATAAAAAATATTCTATAAAATACACAAAGCATATTTCTTTTATTGAATAATTATATCTTTCAAATTAAAATCAACAAAAAAGGAAAAAGACAAAACACCTCAAAAAATATAGTATTTCTTCTCTAGAAAACCTAAATTTCTTATATTGTTTAATCATTAATCCTAGATCCTTAGACTACCTCTCTGAGTTCGACAGTGGGTCTTAAACAAGTAAAATAAATAAATATGATTGCATTGACACATGATTCTCCGTATCATTTCTGAGTGTGACCAATTTTTAATGATTCCTCGATTACCTGGCTATATCTTCGACATCGTTTATTAAACAAAACTATCATAGGATGTTTCTGTGCTTGCCAGGTACCAAAAATGATGGAAGATTTTTCATGATTCGAATGACATTCGCAATTGAATAACAATAACTACATAACTACAATTTGTCACCAATTCTTATTGCATTTATTTCCATGTAAGTTACATGTAACAAAAAATGGCATAATATAAATATATCCCAGAATGCAATAGAAGAGTCAGTAATAAGCATATAAGAGATGTTACATTATCTTGAATAAAAGTTATAATGTACCGTTACAAATAAACTACGAAAGCTCGGGTCCAGTTGTCGAACTACTGTGATGCAGGTGCTTTACCTCTCATTTATTTTGGGAAGAAAATAATGTCAAAAAAGTTGAGTACAATCTAATTTACTATAAATTACATGCATTTAAGTGGTTTCAAAAAAAAGAGAGCAA